>CAUYSK010115490.1:0-77035 GCA_963575035.1 Avahi laniger
GCAGTGACTTCCTGAGATGATGATAGGATTTGCTCATTTCCACTATACCCTCCCACCTCCTTTTCTCAACATTTGTTATATTATTTTTAGTCTTAATATTGGTTTTGTTTGGAATTTTAGATAATATGGCTAAATTCCTGCTTCTTTCTCTAATTTTGACAGTATTTCTTGATACTTGACCACTTCCTTAAAAGATGAGATAATTAGTGTTCCATCTTTTCTTTCATCTTTCCTCTCACAAAATTTTTGTCCCATCTCCTGTTAGTTTTGCTTTGACATGTAAATAATCTGTATAGCTAACATTTCTGTGCCCTCCTGCAACCACAAATAAATCCTCCATAGTGTGTCCTTAGGTTGTGTCTTAGTAGAAAAACCAACAAACTGATTTGGTAGTGTTACGTTTTAATGCAAAAACAGATATGTGCCATGCCAAGTGGTACAGTAGGCTCCCAGTGCCTTCTCCATGAGCACCTGTGCAGGAATCTGGGCCACCCAAAGAATGCTATTCCTAGCATGATGGTCCATGAATGTCTTAATAGTTTGCTTTATATTTTGATCAAGATTTTCTAGTATAACTAGAAAATCTTTTGCTCCTGGAAATCCTCTGGAACTTCTATTACTCCCCATCCTGTTGGTATTTGTTCTTTAATTTTTTCACACTCTAAGGCATATTAGATATTCAACAAGCCACATGTTGTCCCAGAAGCCTATCCCCTGGGGCTTACTGTCCTACTACCCTCAGAATTGGTTTCTCCCTGGGCTTGCCACAGCCTGTGTCAGTTCTACTGTTTCCACCTTCCTAGTTTGCAGATTCCCCGGCTGAAGCACCCTCAAGTGGCTTCGTAAGTGACACATGCACTTAGTATTTGTATCTCTGACATTATATGAATAGAGGATTCTAGGTAAAACATAATTTTATTTCAGAACTTTAAAGGTATTGGTTTGAATCACTCTCTTTTGTGACTTGTGACTTTTTTTTTTCTAGAAGCTTTTATGTTCTTCTTTTTAATTATATTGTTTTGAAATTTTACCACAACATGTCTAGGTGGGGATCTTTTTTCACTCATTGTGTTGGACACTCGGCGGGCCATTTCAAATTGAAGATTCTTGTCCTTTCTTAACTCTACTATGTATCTTTTTATTATTTGCTTGAATAATTTCAACACTTCTTTGCCTTTTTCTCTCTTTGTAAGGTTTGCATTTGTTGAATATAGACCCTCAGTTTGTTCCTTGTATTTTCCATCTTTTGCTTTTTTGTTTTAATATTTTGGTAGACTTTTTTTGATGTTGTTTCTCAGCATGTCTAATAAATTTTTAAGTTTGGCAATTATATTTTAAATCTCTAAGACCTCTTTCTTATTCTTTCATTGTTCTATATTTTGTTTTTGCAGATGTAATATTTCCTTGAATCTTTTTGAGAATATTTATAAGGATGATTTTTAAATTCTTTTTTGCTATCTAAGTCATTTCAGCTTCCTTCAAGATTATTTTTCTGATTTTTTTTTTATAATTTAGAATTTCTCTTCATATTGCAAGTTCTCTTCACATGTTACTTACTTCTTTCTGTCTATTATTAAGAAAGGAGGCCGGGGTAGATGGAGTAGATGTTCCTGTTTTTGTGGGAGTAAGAATGTTTTCTTAGTAGATCTCTCCACTTTTTACTGGAATTTCTTGCTGGGATGGATCAGGCAATGTTGGCTGGTAACTTCGATTTAGGATTAGAAAATTGGGAGTGGGCTGTCATGCTGAGTCCATGCAAATGTCCAAATGATAATGGCTTTTTTCTGAAGCACCAACAAATTTAGAAATTTTAGCTTTTCCTGGTTTGTTCAGTTTCTTTAGAAAGGATTCATCATATATATTACCGGAGGGTAAAATGTGGTCTGCTTGATCACTGTTGTATACATTGGAGATGAGGCACTGACCCAGAAGAATTCTGGCATATTCAAAGCTTTGAGTAATCTCTCTGTTTTGGGCCCCACCTTTCACTCTCCCCCTCTGTTGTGTCTATTGATTCTATACTGAGAACATCTCTCAGTTCCTACAGGTAGATTTGCTTTCTTATTCTATAGAGCTCTCACGGTCTATTGTAGGCTGATGACTTCTCTGCCTTTTTTTTCTGTCAAATTTCTTCTATCTGCTTTTTGTAGTCCGGGAATTTATTAAACATCTTATCCTTTAGTGATGCACACACCTTATTCTCTTTTGCCTGTTGTACCAGGCATTTGCCTTTTGGCTATTAGTCCTTACTCACCATCCCTCTGCTCTGCTCTCTGTCACAGGGAACTGACCCCTGCAAATGCCATTTCCTTGCCTACCAGCTTCCATCTAGGTTCGGCCATTGGGATGCACTGGTGGGATACTGGAGAGAGGGAAGAAGGGAGGAAGCAGCATATTTCTCCCATCTCTTTCTGCCTTGGGCAGCCTCTCTAGAAGTATGAGTTTCTTCCATCTCATCTAGACCCAAAGCAGCTACCGACTCCATGGTTCTAGCTCCTGCCAGGCAGTACTGCATCCTGGACTCCAGCAATGATACCTTTTCCTTTTGTTCCTCCAGCCCTACTGGTGGCAGTAGCAACGAATGTTGCTAATTTATCTGGCTTTTTAGATCTTCCCACACCTACATACATAGTTCCCTGTGTTAAATTCTCTCTATTGAACTACTTGATTCAATTTCCTTCCTGAACTCTGACAGAGATACATATAAAAGCATATTCTATTCTATATTTCTACATTTTTAATTCAAAACTCTTAAAAGAAGAAATGGGAGGTCAATGGATGTGTTCAGGCTGCCATCTTGAATTGAAAAATATATGCATTTTCAGGCTTTTGATACATATTATCAAACGACTTACTAGAATATTTGTATCAAGTTACATTTCCACTAACAGTGTAATGGTGTCCATATCCTGGCATCCTCACAACACAGGGTTTGATACTTCTTTTAAATCATTGCATCCAATCTTTATATGGGGATCAAATGAAAACTTCAAGTTTTCTTGAATTCACAAGATCCCATACTTGTGTTGAGCTAACAGCTGGAAATGATCTATGAGGAGACACAGCCAATAGCACTTGCCTAACTTTTGATTCAAGATGGCTGGCCAAGTTACTAAGGAGTCCAGAATCCCAACAGTATGAAAAAGATACAAAAAGCAGCTTTTCCAGTGTGTGCTTTTTCCAGTGTCTGCTTCTGATATCTAAAAGGGAAGAATTATTCTGGCTCTCTAGAAAAGTAAAATTCCCCTAAATAAATAAAATCATTGCTGAGATTCAAATTATTAAAGCATGACTCAGAGAAGAATGAGTCTCACAAAAGACTGAATCAAAATCAGCTCCTAACATTCTTACTTTCTAGCATACTAATTCATTAGAAAAAGTTGTCACCTGTTTCCACAGGGGTCTCACATAGATTTCCCAACTGGATATCTAAAAACAGCATAAGAATATTAGAAATAAGGAATTTCCAAAAGAAAGAATCTTGTCTTTCCTCCACCTTACCAAGTAATGTCATAATTGCAACCCTTACCGAAATCGTGTGGAAATATCAATCTGGAGTCTTGATTAGGCACATCTGGCCATGACTCAGTCCATTTTATGGTGGTTTTGCCCAATATTTACTTTAACTACAATGATGCTCTCAGTATTCTTCACCTTATCAACTGCCAGTTTTCATTCCACCCACCCAAGACCTCCTCTGTGCTTCCCATGTTCCTTCCACCTACATAGAGAGCCCATTGAGATATGCTTTTACATCAATGGATTGGCCATGCTCTAACGCACATAGTTTACATTGTGCAGCCTTAGTTTTCTTATCCATGAAATGAAGCTAAATGGCCATCCATCTCTGAGCAGCAGCTACGATGGGCTCCTCAGAGGAGCCGATTAGCCGGGGCCTTAGATTCACCAAGGGCCTCAATCAGGCCATTTGATCTTGCCTTCCAAAAAAATTATCCTATGTTTTGTGTGTTTGAAGTATGATTTTAAGCACTTAAAATATGCTATAATTTTTGTTATTCTGTCCTGACATTTCTTCCTTTTAAAAAAAAATCTTCAAGGAGATTCAAAAAATGGAAGTGTGTCAGACCCTCTTAATGTCTGAGAGGGTCTGGTCCTATTATTTAATGAGCCTATTCGCATCTTTTTCACTCTCTCTATGGTCTATGAACATGTTATTGTGGGATGGAGAAGAGATTTGGTTTTATGAAGTGACAAATTGGTGTTCTGACTAAACCCAAATGTTTTGGTGACTGCCAGGGTGGAACCCAGAAATTCTGCCAAGTTAGGAATAGCACCAATGCTGCTTCCCCTTGGTGGAGATTCAGCCCAAAATTAAAGTTAAAGAGAAATAAAGGAAATCCAGTGCACAAATGAACTTCAATTATAATAATCACCAGAAGTAATTTTCAAAGCTTCAAAGAAAGAAAAATGGAAAACCTCATCAAACACATTAACACACTTTGTAATTTGCCTAACGGATATCTTTGTTGAAGACTATTTCTAATGAGATGAATTAAAAGCCAGAGTGGCCAACGGATTGGGCCAACTCACGCACAAAAAAATGTCCCCAGGGCTTTTTAATTTTATTTCACCAGAATCTTTTACACACATGGTTTCTTATCAGTCTTATTAGTCATTACCTGTTCCTTTGACCTCTCAGGATCAAGGAAGAGTTCACAAAGTATTTTAAAAAATAACCTTTTATGGCTTTATATAATCACAAAAGTTGTAAAAATCCACTAACTCTACACTTTACTTTAATCTGAGACATTTAAATTTAGTCTAATTAGTCCCTTATTAAAGATAGGACATCAAAGCATTTAGTGTGACTAAATATTCTGTGTATGTTGTCTTTTTACTTAAACATAAGTTAATTTTTGGATGTCAATTTACTTTTTCAGTTCACTAGATCAGCAGTCTCCAACCTTTTTGGCACTAGGGATCAGTTTAATGGAAGACAATTTTTTCCAAGGACCATGGTGGGGTGGAGTGGACAGCATGGTTTTGGGATGATTCAAGCACATTACGTTTATTGTACACTTTATTTCTATTATTATTATATTGTAACATATAAAGAAATAATTACTCAATTTATCATAATGCAGAATCTAATGCCACCACTGATCTGACAGGAGGCAGAGCTCAGGCAGTGATTCGAGCGATGGGGAGTGGTTGTAAATACAGATGGAGCTTTTCTCTGCTTGCCTACCCCACACCTCCTGTTGTGTGGCCTGGTTCCTAACAGGCCATGGACCAGGGATAGGGGACCGCAGCACTAGAGTATGAGGAAGGAAATAACTAACAAGATTCAACAATGTATGGTGCAGTGCTCCAAAAAGCTGGATAGCTCTTGGTCTTTGCTTACTATGTGGCTCAAGCATACAAACCAATGTGTCCACACATGACACCACTTCTATCTTACCACTTTTAAATCAAGTCTATTCTTCTGTCAGTGCTTCTTCTTAATGCTCAGCACAAACCTATTTCAACCCAATCCAGTTCCTCAGCAATGGCTGAGGGAAAAGATAACGGTGTTGTCTTTGTGTATTTCCAAGATCAAGTTTTGGTATCCAGTCTTGGCCCAAGTAGATATACGAGTATGTTTTCTCTATATTCCAGGTGATGTCAAAAGACTAAGTATGTTTTGTGGGTGAAAAATGGCATCCCTGTTTTATACAAACAATCTTTCTGGGAAGTAAGGAGTATTTTTTCAAGTTTTCAGTAGATATCTGGAAATTCAGAGCCCCAAAGCAAAAAACAAACAAAAAATTAACAAAAAAAATATGAAAAATGACCCATCTAGATGATATTCACCAAACTAAAGAAGGAAAAAGCGTCCACTATTTTTACAAGCACATCAGAGTACTTATTTGATAAATGAGCTCATGCAAGGCAAAGAACTGGTCTTCAGTACAGGGAAGGGACTTTTGTCTGACTGTAGCTTCAGGCATTGGTGGGTCTTATACGAACTTGTGTGATTTAAGAAGTCTTGGGGGGGAAACAAACTTTCGCAAAGAACTTTTATACTGTGGATTAGGCTGTGGCTACTGCCTCTGTACAGCATCTGCCTTATCTGTTGCTTAGCCAGCCAAGAAGTACACGCGAGCAGTTTTCAGTTTTGAGGAAGATGACTTCCAATGAGGTTAAGTGGCTGGCTTGAGAGGAAAAGTTAGGCAGTGGGTGATCCAGGATTGTAACGTCAACGTCAGCGACTCTAGTCCACTTTATCCCAATTGTGACGCTATTTCTACTTTGCTGAAAAAAAGTGTTGCTGGAATTATCCGTCGCTGGAGTTGGCATTTGTGTTATTTGCAGTCTTTTGGGGATATGTTTTCAATGAGCAGTAAGAAACACGTACTCCTGTTTTGGAGGTCTTGTGAAAGGGGTAGGTATGGGATTAATTTGATTTGGCAGTCCTATCCTGGAGGGAAAGGGAGAGCCAGGATTATCTCACAGACAAATAGAAAGGAACAGCAAGTTTTACACCCACTGGCTTTAAAACAATAGCCAGTGACGTCTGACTTGAGTTGAGTAATGCACTTGAGAACTGTTTTGTCAGCATCTCAAAATGTAATCTTTAACCCCTTATGCGAATGGATCCTGTGACACTGTGCCATGGTAAGAATGATACATTGCCAGGTTAAAAACACAAAGAGGTTGAAACTGCCTTTATCAGTGTTCTTTACATTCAAAGATGCGGGGCCCAGTGCTGTAGGTAACAGTGTATACGCGTGTAGCAGTGAGGGTCCAGTCAGAACTCTGACGATTGCTACATGCCTACTCATCTCTTATGGCCATAAAATTAACCTATTCTGGATCTTTTCATTCAGGATGCTGGGTGATGAACGGCTTTGCCACCTTGGCAAACGACTTCATGATCACAGCTTAACATTTTCTGTTTCTCACTAGTGCATTTGCTTTGTGATAGGACAGATCCCCACAAACTTTGTTCTTGAATAACTTATATGTTTTTTGGCTGTACTATAAAACCATCATTTATCCTTATTTTTATTTAAATGAAATCACTTTTTCTATTATTTGAAAATATTATGTCACTACTATGAACAGATATAAAAAGTACATTATTTGCCTTAAATAGAAGGTAGCTATGAACTATATATATACACACACACACATACATACAATGAATACAAAAAATGCTTTAAAGTTTAGTAAATATTGTTATCTTGTACTAAAGTCTCTAAATGTGAGGCCTAGACTCTGTCTCTGTTTAAAAAAAAAGTGGAGAAAGTGCAGGGGGCACTGTGAAGAGTGCTAAATATACACCAATACTGGATTAAGTGTGATCAGGAGGATTGAAAGAAAATTGATAAAGCAATTTCTCATTCTGGGATTCAAAGTAATGATGCTGGGACAGTGTGTCATCTTTTGCATTATCTCACTTTAGAAAATATTTAAGCAAAGAGTTTTTGAAAAACATGCCTAAATTAGAAAGAGCATTTCTATTGCTTAGGCAACAATGAGAAAGAGAATTTGAGAGAAGAATGGGGTGTTCTTTTCCTCCACAAGCAATTCTATTTGACAAACAATTTGAATTATGTAATTGGATAATTCAAGTAGTTTATTCTCTCATCGGTAAGGAAAGACAAATACATCTCTGAAACAGGTAACTACACAATTCAACACTCAGTTAAAGGTGCGTGCACCCAGGCAGACAGGAGCACACAAGAGGAGCCTTGGGCTCCTCTGCATGAATAAATCACAAAAGACGCCCCCTATGGACAGACAAATTGGAAACTGGAGCCCCCTCTGCGTGGAAGCTGCCCAGTGGGGTTCAGTGCACTGCAAACAGAAGGCAGGCAGAAGGAAGGCGAGTCCTTCCACCCCGGGAAGGACTCTCAGTGTTCAGAAGAGGAGGAGAAACCCTACTCAGACTTTTAAAGAACTGGCCCTTGGATACTCTATTTCATTTTCCAAGATCTGACTGTGGTGTTGTGTTGAGCATGGACTAAGAAGGGCTTTAGCACAAAAGCATTCTGCAGAAACAGAGAGTAAATAAAACTGGTTTGTTGCTTGAAACATATTGCAAGTGTTTTAAAAGACAGATTTTTGATAATGCAAATAATTAGTAAAACATTAAACATTTTGCTTCTCATTTAAATTATTGTCCAGTGGTTTTATTCATGTTTTCTAGCAAATAAAAGTAGCAACAGTTTAGCCTTTTTTGAGTATGAGGACTGTGTTATGCTAGAAATTATACTTTCAATGTCTATAGATTCAGAAACTATGTAATGATCGAAGGCTGCTATTAATTTGGCAGAGCAAGTAAGTGAATTTGTATTTTATTCATCACCTCAACTATAGACATTTACAAAATAGTGTGTGTATGACATATTATTTATTTAGTCTCTCCACACTGAATGTGCATATGGATTTACAGACCCCTCACAATAAATTCTGCTACCCCCAGGGGTCCAAGACCTACTGGTTGGGAACCACGGAGCAGGACAGGCTCATGATTGATGACAGTGAGGAGGGCCGGGGGCACATCTGCTAGTCTTCCATTGCTTTTATCATCACGGCCCTCACACTTTCTTTCTGGAACTCTGCACTCCGCTTTGTTTACTGAAAATATTTTCTGTATAAACTTCAACAAGTTGGTTATGACTTTCCACAGTGGAAACATTTGTCATGCTAAAAAATGAATTTCACTTACAGATTTGCACATTTGGAAGGAAAGTCATTTTAAATTCAAGATTCACCAGGTCTTCAACTGTATTTAATAATATTTTATCCCTTGAACTGAGAAGTGAATACATGGTTGTTTGCTGCATGATTCTTCATACTTGTGTGATATAAATATTTAATAATATATTAAAGCAAAGGATTTCCTGAATCTCAGTTCCAGCTGTTTCCTTTTACATTGTTATCACAATAGGCCAACAAAATCTACCAATACAGTAATTATTTGCTGCACCAAGCACAGCTAAGAAACGTTGTAGACTTACTTTCTGAGTGCTTTCTGGAATTTTCTCATTTTTCCTAGAACCTTTTATCAGAACATGTGATTTAATATGTGCTTGTAGACTTTTGCCCAATTGTGCATTTCTTTTTTTGTGTCTACCTTTTGGGTGACCCTAAGGGCAGTTATAACTTTCTTACAGAGGAATTCTTCAGTCTTTTATGTGTATGTTCCTGCAGTCACCCCTTCTCCTTCCTGCATCGACAATGCCTTCCTTTTATCACAGCACAACTTTTCAAGCAACTTGTCTATACATTTGCTACCTCCACATGCTCATGTCCTAGCCAGTTTCAATGCACTGCGCTCTAGCTTCTGTCCCCATTAGGCCACTGAGAGTGCTCTTGCTGTGGTCACAAACCACTTATATCTGGGTCCAAAGTTCACTGCTTTGTTCTCAGCTCATTTGCTCTCTCAGATGCGTCTGGCACGTTGGTCACTCCTTTTTGAATTGTTTTCTTAAGTTTGTTTCCATTATATTCATTAATTTATTCATGTGTTCACTCAGGAAGCCTTGTTCTGGGTACAAGGAATAGACGAGTGAAAAACAAAGACTGAGTTTTTGTCTTTATCATCTGACAGTCTGAGATAATCAGAAAAACAAGTATGCAGCTACAATAGTGTGTGCCAAGTATCGTGATGGGGAAAATACGTGTTATGAGAGTGTCTCTGAGGAATGCCTAATCAGGATTTGGGGAGTCAAGGACAGCTTCCTGAGAAAAGTGACATTTAATGGACGACTCAGAAAAGGAATAGGAGTTAGCCAGAGAATGGAGGAAGTGTAGCGAGGAAGGGCATTCCAGACAAGAAGAAGAGCAGACACAGGGCTTGGAGGCGGAGAGAGAGCATGGAGAGCTGGAGTGGAGCAGGTGACAGAGGAGAGAATGGTAAACATGTCATGGGAGTGAGGCGGCAACACATCAGGACAGGACTTGTGAGGTAATTTAAAAAGGTTGGACTTCTTTGATGGCAAGCAGGGGCCACTGGAGAATATGGAGGTGGAAATGACTGAAGTGGGAGAAGGGCTGGAAGGGGGCAACGCTGGAGGAAGGGAGACTTGTTTGGAGGCTGTGACATCAATCCAGGTAACACAGAATGGTAAAGTTAGTGGGGATAGAGAGAATTAGCTATTACAGAGGAGGAAACAACAGAATTTGAAGATTCTTGGGGGGCCAGAATTGGGGACAATGCCTGGTCACAGAGATGGAAGAGTTAATGATGACAACCACAATGTTTCCAACTTGGGCAACCAGGTGTGTGCTGGTGCCATTCACCAATCTGGAAAGCACCCAAGCAGGAGCAAGATGGGATTGAAGGAGGAAGGGAAATTCTGACTTCAGCTGGAGCTTATCAATGCTTTTCAAAAGCAGAGACATACCTTGGACAGGCATTAGGAGCCCTGAAATGCGCTGGATCTCCTCGGTGTCTCTCAGAGAGAAGTAAAGAAAAGGAATAGTGATGATTTCTCTGTTCCTGGGAATGTTATCAGGGAGCATGTCTGATTGACTCACAGTACAAGATGTGGAGAGTGGGAGTGATGTGGCTATGGGGGGAATCTACCTCTCTTCCAGAAAGGAGAACATTTCCCATGACAGATGGGAGCCACAGCTTAAGATACGCAGCTCTGAGAATTGGGCTATCAGGGAATTTGCAACAAAAATCAGACACTTAGCACCAGAAATCACGTTCTTAACAATATGCGTTAAGGCACCTTGGTCATCAGAACAGCCAAAGAAAGTTTAGGGGAAGTAAGAGCATCCATAAAATAGCTAATACCTGAGTTGGGGGGCTCTTGTTCTTTTTCAGGATCCTGGCAGGAACTTGACAAGATATTCCAGGTGTGGGGTTAGCAAATCAGACCAAGTTGAAATAAGTATAGATAGAAGAAAATAAGAGATATAAGAGAAGGAAAATACTAGCTTTTCCATATGAGTTTTGTTGGTTTGTGCATTCTCTTTTGTGTTTTAATGGTGGATCTCATTTGCAGTGGTTTCATTTCTTACAAGACCATTGCTTTTGCAGTCCTGTCTAGAGCATTACGTAAAAAGGAATATTGAAAAAATGAGGAAATGTATTTTACTCACTTGCTACATTACATATTTGTTTAGTGCCATTTATATTTCTAACAACCCTTGTTGAAATATTATACCTTTTTGTGCTATTAGAGGGAACATAATGAAATAATTTCAATATTGTGGCCAAAAGGGACTATTTTTCTATTTTCAACATGAGTTTTCTGGTTCATATTCCCCATTACTTACCATCTACCAAGTCCTATGTCTCTCTCCATGCTAAAACCTACACACTAGCACAACTTGCCTCTTCAAAAGGCTATTAACACACCATTAGTGGAGTTCATTTCAATTTGGGAAGTATGAAATTATATTTAATGTATCTTAAGGGTTAAAATTTCTTCTGTAAATGAATAAATTTCTTCTTTATTAAGAACTATTTTAGGAGCTACAAGGATAAGAGCTCATTTATAACCCAAATTTTTGTAATCCTAGTACAGTCAACTTCCCAATAGTGCCTTGCAACAAGGGTGGCCAACTCCCTTCTGCTGTATTAGTCAGTTAGCCACACCAGGGAGTGATTTCACCATTTACAAAAAAGAGTGATTGTCCGCTATCCTCAGGAGAGGCGTTAGTTAGTCATCCACATCAAGTTTTGTTGCCTCAGGCATCACACTGCACCTATCCTTCCCGTTAGAGTTTTGGGCTAAGATGGAAGAGGCAGCAGGTTAACACTAACAATCCCTCACACTTCACACAGCTATTCTTGTGCACCAGGCACTGTGCCGACCACTGTCGTACATTATCTCAGACCTCAGAACCACCTGGGATTATTGGCTGCACTTTAGTGATGACAAAACTGAAGTTCAGGGAGATAAAGACATTTTCCAAGGGGCACTCGGAACTGAGGTTTGAACTCAACCGTTCGATTCTTTAGTCTGGTCTCTTAATCACTAGACTGGACCAATGGCTTGCGAATTTTGTTCCCAAAGGATGAGGAGACAGAACTACTGGATACTGTCCCAATCACAGCAGCTCCTCTTTTGTTGTTTTAAATATTGAGGTTCAATGCACAGTTAGTTGAAATAAGGGTCCACGGTCCTATTTTAAACACAGTTTGAAGTATCTGCATTAGCTATGCTCTCTGTACAGTTCTACACCTGCGCATGGACTACAGAACTGCCTGTGTTGTGCACTCTCAGGCCACTAAAAGATTGACTAAAAGAATAGTCCCACTGGTCGGTTGCAAGGTCTAAAATGTTATGTTGGTAACTCTGGGTTAGATCAATGAAGATTTGTTAAACTTTTTACATGACACAACAAAAATAGCTCAGTAAAAATGAACTCTCATGCATTTTTGCATCAATTCATTAGCTACCTTGTTATTCAGGAGTGTCCCAATAAGAGACAGGGGCAAGTGTGTTTTGTTAGTGGGAAGGCTAGAAACAGTTATAGCAGTGGAGATTCATTGAAGAGATCGTAAGAAACAGAATGAGGAAGATGGAAGAAAAGCAATTTTTTTCTTAATGAGATAGTCTTACATAGCAGAAATTAAAACAAAAATTAAAAAGGATGGCTCCGATTCATTGAAGAGTCTAAAAGGCAACTAATCAAATTTAGTTTCTTATAGGCCACTCTCAGAAACCACATGGCTGGTCTTTTTACAATTTTTTCCTAGTCGCAGTTGTACAGTTAGAAAAATATTACTGTCTTCATTCTAGAAGCAACTATGATGTCACAGTTCAGAAAAGATGCTGTGAGAATTTATTGTACAGCATGAAACCCTTTTGAATTCAAGACATTACTATTATCTAATGGACAAAGGAAGCTGGGATCATAGAGAAGGGACATGTATGAACCACAGACACTTGGCAAATCATATGAAGTGGGACTTCCTGCATGAGACTGTACTTCAAAGATTTTGGACACCAAAAGGCAGAAGCTGGGGAATTTGCCATTTTGATGCTGCAAGCAATTTTTTGTATCTCAAGAAGTGAATATCTAGAACCAACAACTTTTTAATTCTGGGAAAACCAATTCAATATGCTTTATTACCAAACTTTCTGGTTTTTAAGTAATCAGTATTGCAGTGTGAATAAGATGAAGACTATGGAATGATCACTGGATTCAGTAACATGGAGGTCACTGGAGAGCTTAATAAAAACTTACTTAAGTGACAGCCTGGTCTCCACTGAGCTTTGTGTGTTCTAGCTTCAAAAGAAAGTTTGATGCCCACTTTTGGGATGAAGCAGTGTGGTGGGCACAGCAGCAGCATAAGGCAACACATTCCAGGGAGATAGAGTGAGCAGAGGTCCATGGAAGGAGCAGAGACCTAAGGTCTGAGCCAGAGGGCTGTCTGAAATGGTAAGCAATGACTGGGATGCATCTGTACAGAGAAGAACTCAACAGTCACATGCAGTGAAGGCTCAGGTCTTTGTTTTGGATATTTAAGGTTAATATAATTTCATTTTCAGCTTCACATTGCGGGTACTTGGACATATGATTTGCACACAGAAATGTAATATGTGAACACTATCAATACTAAGAGAGTCTGCTATTATCCATTAGACCAAGCTCTCAAGTTAGATTTAGCAAAGGATTTGTTCTACTAAAATTGTAGTGAGTGCAATCAACAAAACTTTCTATGTGTTATTGCTCTTGTAGTTATCATGATACAGATTTAAATCACTAACTCAAAAACAATCTAATGAGCATATACTGTGTACCCAACACTGCTTTAGGCAACATAGGGGAGAGTAAAACAAACTAAATCCCTGTTCTAATCATGTTTACAATCTGGTGAGAAAAGAGAGTCAAAAAAATAAACACACTATGGAGTATGCCATGTTCTGATAAGTGGTGTGGAGAAATAACTCATCAGGGCAAGGAAATAATCATGTAACAGACAGGGGGAGTATGGTGGTATTTTACATAGCGTGGTCATGGAAGGCCTCCCTGATAACATGAAATTTGAGCAGAAACAAGAAAAAAGTAAGGGAGTAACTCTGTGGGTATCTAAGGGGACGAGAAATCCAGCCAGGAAACAACATGTTCAAAAGCAGATGTTTGATTTGTTCAGGCCATGGCAATGACAAGAGTGTGGTTGGAGCAAAAAAAGAGAGAAAAACAGAGCAGGTAGAAGAAGAAGTCAGAGAAAGAGAGTTGAGACAGATTATTTCCAGAGCCTTGCAAGCCTTGGTAAAGATCTTGGCTTTTACTTGAATGTGCAGAAAAGGTACAGGAGCATTTTGAGATGCAAAGGCACATGAATATGACATTTTAAAAATGTTTAGTAGCTACTACATGCACAATTTCAGGGAGACTAGTTAGGAGGCTACCACCATAACCTAAGTACACTTGATGATGACTTGTTCTAGTTCTGAAGTTGGTGAAAAAGAATCTAATTCTAGGTGAATCAAGGATGCTGTCTTAATCTGTTTTGTGCTCCTATAAGAGAATAACATGGATAGGGTAATCAATAATAAACAGAAATTTATTTGACTTATGGTTCCAGGGGCTGGGAAGTCCAAGGCTGAGGGGCTACATCTAGCAAGGGCTTTCTTGCTGTATCATAACATGGCGAAAGATGAGAGAATGGGAATGAGAGAACCGAACTTGTTTTTATAACAAACCCACTCCCCTGATAATGACACCCATTAATTCATGAGGGCAGATCCCTCATGATATAATCATCTCTTATTAGGCCCCATCTCACAACACTGTTGCATTGGGATTAAGTTTCTAACACAAGAACTTTGGGGGCCATATTCAAACCAAACTTTTGGAGTAGATGTCTCCAAAAGTTTTGGCCTGGGCAACTGGTTAAATGGAATTGCCATTTATGAAATGGGAGAGGCTGGTGAAAAAGCACGTTTGAAGGGAAATTTTTAATGTTTGACTTAATATGTCTATTGGATGTCCAAGGAGAGAAGGCCAGGAGGCAGTTCACATTTTTCAGTGTATAAAGTTACTTAAAGCCATGGACTACATGAGGCCACTTAGAGAGCTGCATTAGTCAGCTTGGGCTGCCATAACAAAATGTCATAGACTAGATGGCTTAAGAACTGAAATTTATTTTCTCACAGTTCTGGAGGCTCAAAGTCTTCAGAAGACCAAGATACTGGTTAATTTGGTTCCCCAATAAACGCCCTCTTCTGCTTGGTAAATGACCACATTTTCACTGTTTCCTCACACGGCAAAGAGAGATAGAGCTCAGGTCTCTCTGTCTGTTCTTATAAGGGCACCAATTCTACCATCAGGGATCCATCCTCATGACTTTATCTAAACCTAATTACCTCCCAAAGCCTCACTTTCAAATACCATCACACTGGGGAGTAGGGCTTCAACATATGAATTTTTGGGGACACAATTCAGTTCACAGCATGAGCTAATGTAGAAGAAGAAACAGGTGCGAACACTGACCCCTTCATAGAGATTGGGAAAATTAGGAGGAGGCAGAAAAGGCTAAAAAGGGAATGGCCTGTGGAATAGAAAGAGGACTATGAGAGACCAATGAATCAGACAGAAAGTATACTAAGTCATCGGTGTCGCAGTGTGACTAAGATGAGGAGTTAGGAATGGCCATCTGATTTAACAGCATGGAAGTCATGGTGACCTTGATGAAAACTCTTTAGTAGAGTGGTAGAAATGATGGCTGGCTTGGAGTGGATTTCAAGAGAGAATGAGAAATGTACATACAGCACAGTTCAGTTGGGATCACGATTTGGAGATATTCTAACTTTATTATTATTTATTAATGACATATAATAATTACCTATGTATGAATAAGTCAACACAGTAAGAGTTAGTGGGGCCGTTAAAAAGGGAGTCATTGAAGATGGTGTACTTCTGTCTAAGTTATCCGAGGAAGGTGTATCACCGGTGGTCTGCAGAGGGCATACACTGAGGGGCCGGGTGATCCATTTAAGAACGGGTCTGCAAGATTTCAGTCAGTTACTATCTGGGATCCCTTCTAGAAAAGTAGCAAAGTCGATTGTATAATTGTGAGAACCAAGGGAGGACACACAGTAAATCTGTTGTCACACAGTCTCTGGCACTGAAGCCATCAGAAAGATCATCTCCATTATTATTTTTTTTTCTTAAACTGGAATTAGTAAAAGGAATCCATTTACTCAGCTTTTAAACTATACAGATTTTTCTTCTTGCCTTGGCAATTTTAGATAACATTTCAGAATAATGCAATTGGTAGCGGACGAATGTAGAAGATGAAGTTTATTGTTCTTGAGGGGCTCATTTCTCTAGTTTGTGTATTAGAGACCAAAATTTAACTGTGCCTCTAAAACTAAAAGCCAAGCACAAAGAGGTTTGTTTTCAGCTTTCATGCAGGGTGGTATAACAGTGTAAGTGTCTCACCCTTCTGGGACTAGAGCCATCATGCTTTCCCATGCCTCAAAGTGGAAAATCATTCCACTGCTCTGGGGCAGCATGGAACACTCACCATGTGAAGGAGTCATAAAATATTTTACTTGTTTTATCTTACTTTTTCCTCTTGCTAGTTCCCTTTGTTTTGGCAGAAGGTGGGATGTGATGACCTACATTAAGCGTTTCCACATCTAATTCCCAGATTCTGGGACACCAGTTTTACCTTCCTACTTAAAAACATATGAATTTACAGAAGTTACCCAGAAAGAGTCCCACTGAACACAGATGTCCCATCAGTTATGGTGTGGTCTGAAACAATTTATTTCAATGAGGATTTCCATTGCCTGTTGATCAGACTGGTCATATTAAACAAATTTACAGTACAGTAAGCAGTATTTTCTGAAGTAACAGAGCTTCCTTTGAATGGCCTCTGAGTGCAACTCTCATGAACCATAATGTTTTTTTGCACACAAGCCTGAAAATGACCAGTGCAGATTTTAGCAAATAAACCCCTTTCTGCATACAGGGTTATAGAATTTTATGGCAGGCAATTCAAACAAGATTATGTTTGCTTCTCTTCACCTTTTTTTAAGCTTATGCCCCAGAGTTTTTGCTAATATTTAAAAAAGATATTTAAAACTGCACCTCAGCCACTTTGTAAAATGAAAGAGTACATTGTACAGGCACCAAAGGTACATGTCAATGCTTTTATCAAAGTCAGGGGCCTGCTCTGGGGCACTAATTGGAACCATGTGTTCAAAATGCAAGACAGAATTTTCAGCTGTTCTTTAATTAAATGGAATAAAATAAAGACTAAACCTTACATTTCTTTAAAAAGAGAGGCTGCTGGATTTGTTCTATTAGCTGGACTGATGGATGACCCCAAGTGGGGATGCTGGCACCTGTGTCAGGGCTCCACAGGCAGTGGTAGTTGTTTTAATATTTCAGACATTCTCCATGGTTCTAGGATGCTATTTAGCCACATTCATAGTAGGATTGGTTGCGTATGCTTCCCTGATAAGGAGATGAAGGGAAGTGATAGAAAACCTAATTATTTTCAAGTACACTGGTAGATTGACTCATGAAAGATTTTTTGTATCCTTATAAAGTTTAGTTACTGCAAAAATCATCAGTGAGGTGGAAAAAGTGCCTCTTCATGCACCTGTCCACTAAGACTGGTGAAGAAATAGTGGCTGATATTTGTGTCTAGTAGAAAGACAATGAGAAATATTGTCTCAAGTTTTCTGTTGAAACTTGAAAACAAAATATAATTTGATTTTTTAAAAAGTGCTATTTCTGCCACTTTATACTTGGGAGAAAAGAATAGTCTTTAGCTCTTAATTGTCCTGGGATCAAAATCCTAGGGAATAAAAGGTTAGCTTACAATGTCTCCTTTCAGGACTTAAGCCCCTCTTTCAGGGTGCTTTATGTTATTTAACATTCATTGAATGGCACCAGTGTATGGAACTTTACTCCCTCTCTGCCCCCGCAAGGATTGCATCCAGAAATGGTACCTATGCACAAAGTGCTGAAGCCTTATGAAAGAAATGTGAATATTGCTTTCAACAGCACAGTGGTACCTACAGCCTCCAGAAAGATATGCAAGGGAAGTGAATTAGTGATAACAGTGACAGCAATTACTTTAAAAGTGTATACGAGTAGCATTTTGCAGGAAATGAAGATGTTAAAACAGGGTTGGGAATATTCGAGAAAGGAAGTCAGTTCTACAAGAGGCTTAAAAAACTCCCAGGATCATGATCACTTCCAGAGGAAATGATAAAACCATTTCTGCTTATACCAAAGCCTAAGGGACAAGCACTGGAAAGAGGCTCTCTCTGTTTCGGCAGGTGAAGTCTCACTCTGCCAGTCATCTCTCAACCTCCAAACGCTGTGTTGGAGTTTTATCTGTGGGTGCTCACTGGTATGAAGTGGAGATTGTCAACTTCCCAGACAGGCTGGGAATAGCGTGAGCGGGTTACATGGCCTGCAAAGAAGTGGGAGACCTTTGAGTGCATGTGATTGTGCCCTTGTGCTACCCTCAAAGCTCCCTTTCTAAAGCAAGCACAAATAGAATCAAGGCACTCCCTTACTTCCCTTAATATCCTTTTATAGCTGTTCATTTAGGCTAAAATCCAAACTCTTAGTGCTGAATTCCAGACTCTTAGTGGGTAGCCTACTCTGCCTTCTCAGCCTGATCGTTCGCTCCTACCGCAAGGAACAAACAGGCCACACTATCTTGTTCCTCTGTGCCTTGCACATGGCTGAGTGTGTCTCAGCCACCTGGAAAACCTCAAGTCTTTCCTGAAGTTCGGCTCAAACTTCGTCTATCTCCTCTCTCAAGTTTCCCTTGGCTGCAACCTCTTCTCCCTGTACTCCCAGTGAAATAAGAGTAGGCTGATTCTCTTTTGTGCTCCTGAGCATGCTGGGCACATCTCTTTTACAGCACTTATCAGACATCCTGTTGTCTACATACATGTCTACCTCCTTCCTTTGTCTACACTTTCAAACCCCCAGAAGACAAGGGTGATGTCTTGTTTATTTTTATATCCCCAGTACCTGGCAGTGTGCTTGGCACAAAGTGTTCCATAAATGTTGATGAATGAATGAACACACATACATACACAATCAGGACTTGTGTTTTCCTAAAGACTGAGAACTCTGGGTAAGCTGAAGGCCCCATGTCCTTGTATGTAGCCCAAATTTCAAATTCTTGATACAAAAGATAGTGAATGTGAAAGAATACATTGCGTTACTATCATTCAAAAATTTTTACTTAATATTTGCCAATTGTAGGCAATTATGAAAGTTACTGATATCACTTATGTATGACAGGTTAGGGTTATCATAGTAAAATCTACCCAAGAGAGAAGTGTTCATCAGAAATGGCAATATTTGGTATGGAATTCCTCAAGAAAACAATAGTTTTTGTTTTATTTTGCACCTTTTTTTCTCTCTTGTCTTCCTCAAATGCCGTCAGTCTTACAGAATATAAAATTCTTGTTAAACACACACAGGCTTTGGGTGATAAATTATTGCACATCAAAAGTTGTCTCCAAATCACATGTAACCACGCTGTAAATTCCAAATCCTAAGGAAAGACAACCAGTTATGACTAGTATAGAAGAATTCCAAATTTTTCTCTTGGGGGAGAATATAAATAAATAAATCAGTAAGTGAATACACTGATATGAACAAACCTAAAGCAATGAGATGGATTTTTCTCTTGCCTAAACAGCACTTGGACAGACAATGTTTTCCTCTAGGGTTTTTCATTTCTTCTACTTTGATGGCACATTCTCCCCCATTCTGACAGCTATATTACTTTTAGATAGGTCAGTACCTTCAATCAGGTCTTGCTGTGCCTGGATGCCATGCCGTCTTTAACATGACATTGCACGTGTGGTAGACGGTATTATTTTAACATTTAGCACTAGGGAAAATACGTTACATAAAAGCACATTCATGACTATTTGATAAAAATGAGATGGGCAAAAGAAAGAGATAGCTAAGTTGCTCTGCATGAGAAAGTAACAGGAATTGTGAAAAAATAGAAAGGAAAGAGGAAGGAAGGAAAGAGGGATGGAATGCACAGTGTGGTAGTCGGCTCAGCCCCATGGAGACACGTTGTCAACAGGGAATTCTCGCAGTAGGAAAGCCAGAAGACTTTAAAGAATAAAGTTATGGTAACATAAAATTTAGATTGCTTGTTTTCTTTGAGGTAAACAGCTTCTCTCTGATCCAAACCTTCAATAAATTCTGCCAAACAGAGAAATTTGAGTGTTTTTATCATAGAAATAAAAAAGAAGGAGATAAGGTCCATGCTGGCTTGGCATAAAGCTGAGAAAGAAAAAGTCAGGATTGATAAAACATGCATGAGACTCAGAGCCCAGTGGAAGCAGGGATTCAGAGCAGAAGTGTCTATGAAAATGTATCCTACAGGAATGCACAAAAATCTTTGGAGTGATTAGAAGACACATCTAATGTATATAAGACCTTAGCTCCATGTAATGGCATTTTAATGAATTTAAAAATTTATATTATAAAAATTATATAAATTTTAATTATAAAAGTGATTTTATTTTCCTATCATATTCAAAAATTTAATTGTCTATGCCAATATAAAGTTCTCCCAAATTATTCTTTTAATGGTAGTGTTAACTAGTAAAAAACTTGTTATTGGAAGATAATGAAAATGAATTGAAATCTTCTCTGGAGAATGTATTCTATTTCCTTATTAGTTGGGCATTTTCTTGTTTGTTTTAAAGAACCAATCTCATAAAAAGAGACGGTTATTTCTAAGAATATGTATGCACTAGAACGGGCTCGGGAATCCGTAAGGCCTGAGGCCACTCCAGGCACTGGCTCTTTTCCCCATCTGTCCCCAGGGTACTCTGCTTCTGTATGTAAATATTCTCATTTCTCTCTCTTATAACTGGCTTTCTGTGCTAATTTCTAGTTTGCTTCTTCAGTGAACCCAAGTTCAGCCAGGCCATTAACCCAATTTAGCCAGAACATTTCTTCCCCATGATCTAATCAACCGTGGTTAGGGTTGGGGCATGAGGCAGGGTCACGTGGCATCAAACATGGGTGCTATATTGGACACCCCTTGTACACTACTTCAGAATCCTCTAGGCCTCTTCTCAACACCCCCCACTTCTTTGGCAATCAGTTCCAGGTAGGCTTTGCCCTACTTCAAGTAGGTGCAATTGGCACCTGTGCGCCTCTTGTTTCCTGAGCTAGGGCTGCTCCGAGACTGCAGCATGGGTCATCTGCAGGACCTGATGTGTATTCACAAACCACAACCTGAAGAAAGGGGGAGCAGTGCTTCCAGGCTACACTTGACCAATAGGAAACAGCAACCAACGGATAAATACTTCTCCTTTTCACCCCTGAAGGTATAGTTTTGAGAAAACTTTCAAAAGGTGTCTCAGAAGATCCTGTTGGGATGGAGCATATGTCACCCACAGGAGTGGCCGTCTTCTCCTCCTTTCCTGTTTTATGCTCCCTGTCCTGCATCCCTGGGATCACATTGCCTTTATATACAAGTCCTTGTCTCAGGCTCAACTTTTAGAGGAATCCAAGGTAAGACAGATTGCTAGAAGGGTCTTATATGAACAGATTTCATATGAATTGTCTAATCCATCTATTTTAATTTGCCTGGCTGTGTTATTTCTAAGATAGTAGTTAAATTGGTGATATTCCCTGAATCAAAAGTAAGGACTAGTAAGTTCAGGACTAGTTTATATTCCATTTACTGGAACAGGGGCTACTAAAATTGCTCTGCCCTTAATAGAAACACCTAATATCAAGATGGCTGCACGGCTCTAATCTCTCTCCTTTCCTGCAGAACCAAATGCTTTTAGGGGCAATGAGACCCTCATTTAGAAAGTTTAGTTGTCTGTGAGATTGTGAGATGAGATTTTTGGATGAAAGGCCTCTGAAAGAAGTAAGAAAAATCAATGTATGAACAATAAAATTCATATTGAATTTTATTCAATTAGAGGAGAGGAAAATCAGAACAAGAGGACAATAGTTAAATGAGAGGATATATGGATGTATAAAAGGGAGAAAGTGAGTTTAAGGTAGGCTGGGGAGTGTTTCTGAGTTGGTAAGAAAGAGAGCTGGGAGTCAGGAAAAGAGATGGTAGGTGGTCAGTTAATGAAGCAACCAAAAAATGCTTGTTCTAACATATTTTTTTCAAGGTATCTTTTTCCAATTATTAAAATACAGAGAAATTCATTTCAGGTTAGCTCATAGAACACTTAAAAATGAAATCTGCCCTCCTAAAAAACATTTATTAAAAGCTGTCAGATCAGAAGTGAAAATTTTAAACTCGGACAATAATTACAAATGGATGCATGAATAGTTCTTCTGTGATTATATCATTCTCCCTTAAAAAAATCATTGAAATGAATACAAAATGTAACTATTTCTGGTGTTTCCTGACTTATAGGTAAATCATGAGGCCTTTCATGAATTTAGATGTCAGCTATTTAATTTCATTTTTATTAAAAACAGATTCTATAAATAATACTGAGTGCAAGAACGACACAGACATGAAAGGATAAGGGTTGGCTGCCCTTCTGGGCACTATCTATCAAGAAGCCCCTGGACTGGCCTTCCTTCCTATTCCTGCACACCCAGGAAGGGCCCTATGACCTGAGATTTTCTGGCAGCCCTTACCTTCCCAAGGAACTGCCAGTTAGAACTGCAGAGCTCAATTCTTGACATGTCTTCTTTACATAATTGAGCTCACTGTTCACACTCCTAAACACCCCTGGACAACACTGCTTCTAGGGATAACTTGTAACTCAACCCCTTCATCCTGATGATTCACAATTACAGATTTGGGCATCAACCCTGTGCCACCCCACAGCACTCTCTGATGAGAGCTCTGTACTCTCAAATGACCCTGGCCAGACACACTCATCCTCAGCTCTCCCTTCAATTCTTCCCGATTTCTCTTAATCTCCCAGTTGGATTTTTTTTTTATCTTCTATGAATTGCTACTCATAACTTTTAACTTTGTTCTTCTCTTTATGCCACTTACCCTACCACTCCTTGATCAGTTCCCAGTGCAAGCCCCTCCCACATACTCCATTCTTTGAAAGCAGGCCCAAAGTTTCATTTACTAGAATATAATTTCCACAGCAACAGGACACTTGTCTATATTATTCACTGCCACATCTAGTGCCCAGAACGGAGATTGGCATAAATATTCAACAAATATTTGTTGAGTGGATGGATTTATTCTCTAACTCTATACACGGCCCAGTTCTGTGTTTTGTGCATAACAGATCCTTAATAAACATTTGCTGAATCAAACTTACCCAATAAAGAGCTGCTTGGCTCAAAAACACAGGGTCCTGTATTTTAAAAATTTGAGTTATAGGCCACTAAGAAAAACTTTTCTAAAGTAGTTTCCTGATCTTTTAAAATCATGTAATAAAGACATCTCTTTCTGAGAGGGGATTTTTATTCTTTCATGAAGCTCCTCAATGAGGCCTGAGCCATACGCTCTGATGCCAGGACCAAGAGTTATACATTTTAAGCTGAAAAAAATCTTTGGAAATGTAATCTGCTTGTCTTAGAGATGAAGATAATAGGTCGAAAAAGCCAGGTTGCATTATAACTCAATTTTTGTGCCTTCCATTAGTGTTTTGCAACAATTTATTTTAGAATATAGACAATGGAAAAATGTGAGGAAAAAAACATGGCATGGAAAGACAGGATCTGGACATCTTAATACCAAGTCAATAGGTCTCTATCAATATAGGGCAATAAATATAAAATTGTGTCTTCAATTTCTCTGTACTAAAGGAGAAACCCATGATTATAGGCTTGCTATACTCTATGCTAACCAACTCAATCAATCTGACACATAGCAATGGTTGAAAAAATCCACTGCCTGGAAGAATATAAACAAAATGTTCTAAATATTATGAATTTTATAGACTATATTGTTATGATTACTTAAGAAACACTTTACCTACCATCCCTATATCACTACTAGTGAGTTAATAGCCAAAATTTGGTTCCTTCTTCTTCTCTTTCACTACACACACACACACACACGCACGCGTGCACGCACACAGAGTTGTATGTTGATTTTGGATAGTCATTTGTGGTCTATTTGGGCTAGATAATGTTATTTTGAGATTTTGGTACTTCATGTACAAAATCCCCTTGGAAAGATCCAAGGTAAATATTGGATAATACCAAGTTCAATATTATTCAATGTGAATTCCCAATGTGACTGAATGGAATTTTATATTTTATAATTATATATTTAAATTTCAATTAAAAATTTTTCCTTGTAAATGTAAACTATCAAAGAAATTAAAATGCTAAAAATTTCTATTTAAAATATTTTACTATCCTGTTGACTTAGTTAAATTCTGTTGTGTATAAACAATAGTGTGTATGTAATTTATTTCTTATTTTTGCTCTGTAGTCAAATCTATGTGCATGCATATGTATGTATAAATTATTTATAATTAATCACAGGGAGTACTTGAGATTTCTGAATAATTATTTCTTTGTATAAATCATCTGGCAAAATTTTAATCTTTCAATGAGTTTCTTTTCAAAATGGTTTAGCAACTTAATGAAATAAATATTTGAGTACCTACTATGTGAAAGATATGCATTCATTCATTTAACAAATACTTTTAAGCTTCTATGAATCCAGCCCTGTTCTGGGTACTGGGGATAGAGAGATAAGGCAGATGGCCATGACTCTGCTGTGATGGGACTTACTTTCTATTGGGAGATAGAGACATGAAAACATAATTCCAGACAGTGATATGCACAGTGAAAAAAAATTCTATTGGGACAGGGAGTGACAACTCTAAAAAGGGTGTTTTAGGGAAAGTACCACTGAGGAGATGACATTTGGTTCTAGATCTGAAAGATAAGAAGAAACCAACCATGTGAAGATGAGCATTTTAGGCAGAAGGATCAACAAACACTACAGTGGTTCTGAGATCAGACCTACTTGAGGGACAGCAAGGGGCAAGGCAAGTAAAAGAGAAAGAGGCAGCAAATCAGCCTAGGGAGGTAGGTAGAAGGCAGATCATATCAGACCTTGTAGATCATGGTAAAGATGTAGACTTTATTCAAAGGGCAATGGGTTACTACTGGAGGGTTTTAATCCATGTAGGGAAATGATATTATTTAAGATTTTAAAATTCACTTCACTTGGATTGTAGGGGAATAGGAGATTAAGCAGTGAGACCAGTCAGGAGACAGTTGTAGTAGAGTGAGACAGTTAAATAGAGTCAATGTGTATTTTGGAGGTAAAAATAAAAGGATGTGCATACAGGAAGAGGGGAGCAGAAGCTCAAAGAAGGATTATTGAGTTTTTAGCTTGAAGCAACTGGGTGGTAGTGAAATTTCTTGAATAGGGAAGACTGTGGAGGAAATGATGTTGGGATAATCAAATTTCTGCTTTGGATGTGCTAAAACATCCAAAGAAAGGTTTAAGAAGATAAATGTATTCATCTGTGTTTGAAAAGAGATATTAAGATGTATCAAGATTTGATACAAAGAAATAATTTTTCAGAAAGCTTAAGAAACTCATTTGTGATAAAATAATGATAAATTATACATATACACACATAAACACAACACACACACACACACACACATATATATATATATATATATATAGAATTTGACTAGAGAGAGAACTATGCTAATTTTGGAGATATCAGCATATAGAGGGTATTTACAACTACAGACGAGCTAGGGTGACCTAGGGTGACAATGTGGGTAGTGAAGAGAAGAGGGCTGAAGACTGAACCCAGGGCAATCAAACATTTAACTGTTGGGTAAAGGAGAGGAAATCAACTAAGAAGTCTAAAAAATGAGTCACTGGAAAGAAAGAGGAATACAAAGAGCATATACTATTGCAAAAGTCAAGTGAAGAAAATGTATAGTGATTAACTATATCAAAAGCACTGAGAGCCTTAGTATGATGAGGAGTGAGAATGGAGTAACCATTGGATTTAGCAACCTGGTGGTCATTGTTAACTTTGATGTTGTTAACTTTGAGTAGTGTGGAAGGAATGGATGTTAAATTGGGAATAAGTGAAGACAGAATGAGAAGTGAGGAAGTAGAAATAGTGAATATAAAAAAACAGTGCCAGATGTTGTTGGGGATAGATAAGTGAAAACGACAAGGTCCTTGTCTTCAAGGAGGGCTCTTGTATGTGTAAGATAAATCTTCTACCGACAATCACTGAAAAATATGCTTTTCTTTTGACACAAAAGGGATTATATTTATGTTAATTAACAACCACTTTCTAAAGACCTGTTACTATAGTAAAAGAAAAACTTAAGCTAAATAAAACATTTTATTAAGAACACAAAATCTTCAATGCATTCAACATTTTATTATCAGGTTGTTTATGTTCAAACTAAAAACATATTTTATATATCATCACACAGGCTAAAATGCTCAAATATTAGTGTTCAGAATATGACTATTCGAAAAGAACTGCAGACATTTAAAAAAGATGTTTTCTTTGTCCTATTTCCAAAATCTTCCTAGACAGGATGTTAGACAACTACCACATATGATATGTGTAAATGATTACGATAAATGTGTCCTTTGCAACAAAAAGTCTGAAATTTTATGTAATTATAGGCATGCTGAATGAATAGTTTGGAATAATGTACCACTGTCATCAAATCATATCTTCATATACATGTGTAATCCATTTTGCACAATGGTTCCAACTCAGTGTGTATGTAATTAAATTATAAGGTGCAGTAATAGCTGCTGCAGAGTTGAAATTTTGCTTTTTCACTTTTAAGAAATGAATAGGAAACATGGTCTAGTGAACATCAAAGTACTCGTTGGAGACTATTAAATCTCATCAAAGAGGTCTTCTGGGCTGCTGTTTCTCAGAGTTTCCAAAGACATGTTTTCAGCTGAGATGTGCCCCTTTTTCAATGTCTCAGGTAGTGAAGAATCAAGTCTAGAGTTAAAAAGAAAATCAAGATAGTTTTATTTTTAAAAACTTCCATTATAAAGTAAAGGAAAATGAAGAGACATATAAGTAAAATGACAGTTAGATCCTGTTTCAGAATTGGTTTACAGATTTATTTCCCTATGCTCTTGCTGTTAACTATAAAGAAAGAGATGAAGGGAATTTAATTTCTTTAATTTCTTTAGAATTAATTTTTTTTATGCTGAGCTAATGAAATTTCAACGGTCTACAACAATACTCATAATCAAGGTTGAGAAATAAAATATCCTATCCTCTGTGTTTTTCTGCCATGACACAGAAGAGTTTTCAAGCCATTCCTTTAATGATTTCATCATGATTTACATTTTCCTTTGGTTTCCTTAAGTTCTACCTATTAACATGCATTTTAATCTCTTAGTAGCAAAAAGTTCTGATCACATGAATTTCCTTTAGTGGTCAGTTGATTATAAGCACGTAGATGACTAATAATGACTCTTCACATTTATAGCAGTTGCTGATGAAATGTTGATTCACATTCATTTACCGAATCTACATTTTTTCATTTAATAAACTAAAGTTTATTCAGGTTCGGTACTGCAGTTACTGTTTCAATGGATTGACCTCTATATTTATGTAAATATTTTCCATGAGTCCTACGATAATAGGCTTGTTCACTCCCATGATCACTGTTGACCTGTTAACTTGTCTTAGAAAGAGTGAGCTGGAGGAAACCCGAGCTCAATCAGAAGCAAAGCTGAGGAATGTGCATTAATAACCTTGTATAAACCTTATCAGAGGTTCTCCATGAAACCTATATAAAATATGCTTAATATTAACAATTAGAGGTGGCTTCTGGGGCAATTATGATTAGGTTGAGTCGACCCAGTAATACTCAGTAATACTCCCCAAATTCCAACTTTGAAGTCAAGGGAGGAGTCAGAGCAGCATGGCAGAGCTGAAAAAGCGTGGGACTTGAAGTTAGGATACACAAATCTGAATCCAGGTCTATTTCTTTTTAGCTACATGACTGTAGGCAAGTCATTTAACCTAACTGTAATACTGTTCTTTTACCTCTAAAACTGAGATAATATCTGCTTCAGAGGTGGTCTAAAGATTAAATTAGTTGATGTAAATGAAAATGTTTATATATTTCTACAAAACATTTGGAAACTATTATTATTACCTGCTAATATTACATAAACTACATAAGAGTTTCTGCTAGTAGCAGAATAAAAGAATAACCAATTAAAGCACCAAAATATCAAGTATGTTTAGATGATGAATATTTTAAAAAGCCTGCACCCATACTTAGTTTCACAGATTATTGGAAATGAATACACCACAGTGTCCTTCTTAGCCTCCTGACTGCATACAATTAACCACAATTGCCTGCCACTAGACCTGAGACATGTTCTGTCTTATCCTGAGCAAGCCAAGTTCAGACAATATTACCACTACATGAATGCCAAGGTGCTAGGCATTAGTATACTGTCTAGATGACAAACACTACCCCCTGGGAGTTGCAATTTTAAAATTAACAATAAATACAGACATAATTATTGTAACATGTAATTAAATATCTAAAAATGTATTTCATAGGAGGAGAAAATGATACAGCGTGAAATAAAACTATAATTATTACAGGTATAAGTTTTCAATGTCAACTCAAAACACATTAAACAGTTTTCTTTGTC
The DNA here is from genome assembly GCA_963575035.1 of Avahi laniger. Classification (NCBI taxonomy): domain Eukaryota; kingdom Metazoa; phylum Chordata; class Mammalia; order Primates; family Indriidae; genus Avahi; species Avahi laniger. The sequence goes on from CAUYSK010115490.1 coordinate 28,544, forward strand.
CCTAAATGTCTTAGAGGTGCTTTTACTTTTCCTAGGCAAAAGAGATAACTTAATTATTTCAATTAAAAAGTATGAGATGGAAAAATTTCATAATTTTGTTTATTGTCTAGACACTGTACAATCAGAACATAGAGGTCTAATCAATTTCATTTAAAAAAATCAACTTAAGATGAAATGACAATTCTGAAGTGACAAGTTTGAAAGAAATAGATTTGTGGTGCTTCATTTATGATTGCTATCTCCTTCTAAAGTCACAGGAGCTTAGGAAATAGATTTTGACTCTTGCTCATAGTGTCTTGTCATAATAGGTGCTCAGCAAAAGGTATTCAATGAATGAAGATCATAGTTCTACAGCTTTCATATCCGTGGTAAGTCAACAGAATATATTTAGAACTCTCCCCAAAATGAAACAAAAAAGTTTTATTTTTATAAGTAATAAATATTTACTAAAAGACTTTGTAAATCCTGAAAAGCATAAAAAGGAATATAAAATGCCTGTCATCTTATTTTGCATTTTTTGTATTTTCCAACATTTTTTAACAAAAATGGGATCATTTTATACATTTATACTTTTACAGCTTGAACACTTTACAATATATTAGAGATGTCTTTGCATGCTGATCTACATTCATCATTAATTTCCATCTGGACATACTAACCATTAGTCCACTGATAGATTTTGGGTTGGTTCCATTTTCAAATACTCTTATAAATAACACAACAATTAATATCCTTTGCATATTTATCCTTTGCATATTTTAGCATATTTATCACTTTATTTTTTCATGAGCATGCTTGTTTCAGAAATTGTGCTCAGAGGTGTAAATCAAAAGCAAATAACTCACAGAACTTGTATCTAAAGTCTTAATAGAAAGTGAGCTAAACAAGTGATTTAGTGATTTGAAATTTGGAAGTTCCTCACTATTTAATTAAATTACAGTCATTAGTTATGGCTCAGTTTAAATTCTAAACCTTCTACGAAGACTTTTTATTTTGACTTTCTACATTCAGGCTAATTTTTCTTTCCTCTGATCATTTAGAGTACCTAATGTCTGTATCCTATATTTCAATATACAATTTTTTCCGTTCAATCAATGCTGTATTTGTTGAGGGTACACTATGAACCCCTCGCTGTATTAGGAAAATCTAATAAATATGATAAAGGTAACACATGATTCATGCCTTCAGAAAGCTTTCAGTTAAATTTTTTACTTTATTTAGTGTTTTTCAAATGTGTCTTTTCATCCTAAAAATTTTATGAATAGCTTAAAGGTAAGAACTATAATATAATCTGTCCATAAAGAGTAATTTCTCCCTTTAGGAATCTCTATAAACATTATATCAATATTTAGGGTTCAGATAGATTTTTAGATAGTTTTCCATGGGCAACCTGGTTCAATAGAAGGAATTCTGAATCCAGGGCTAGGGGATATTTATTTATGCTCCACCACACGGAGATTTTGGTTGGGTCACTGAACCTTTTAGACCTCAGTTTCTTCATTTAATCTGTGGAAAGTTAGGATTACTATAAATGATCTTGGTGTCCTTTAAGTCCTTGAATTCTGAGACAGTTATGCTCAAATAAATTACTTTACAATATAACAGTTCTCAAAAATATTTATGGAATAAATGAATAATGTGCATTAAAGAGGAAAAGCAAATGACAGAATAAGAAATTGTAAAGTTAAAGGCTAAGGAATAAGAGATTTTACAAATAAAGGGAATAAAATGAAGCTTTTTTAGATAATGACAGACTCACTAAAAGATGGTTTGTGTTTTCAATAATATAATTACAGAGATTCCTATATTCTATTGGTTTAATTTCACACTGCATTAAAATACACACACCCACACACACACACACACACATACTAGAACTTGAATCAAATTTGTGCTACTGTCATCTAATTAACAAAGAATAGTGTAGATCAAAAGCTAGATTTGGCAAAAAAAAAAAAAAGTTTCATCCAAAGAAAGTTTCTTTAAAATGTTAGAATGAATGATTGACTTCTCTTTTAACTGTCTGCCTGTCGAATTACCAACATCTTTTAAAATGATATTTCCAGGTATTAGCTAATTTTGTAAAGACATTTTCTCAGGCAAGTTTAAAATATTATGACCAGGGCCAGAACCCGTAATCTTTTCTTATTCAAATGAGAAGCATTAGTATTGCTTGGAGTGAATTACTTGCATTTTGTAACATATTCTGAGAATAATATTTCTGCAACATGTCAAGGCACCAATCCCAGCAAATGGAGAGGTCCAGGAAAATGTTTAATGATTAATGGCACCGTGACACTTAAAAATCATGTTCACTTGACTTCTGATGCAAACAATGGTTCTAAAATCAAAAATCAGTATTTATGTGGCCTAACTATATCTCTATCTGCACAAGACACATAAAATTCAATTTCAGGTAAATTAAACACTTAATGACAAAGGCAACATTTTAAAGCTTTTAGAAGAAAAGAGAATGTTTTTAGTATCTTGGGACAAGAAAGTTTCTGTTTAAGGCAGAAATTGAAAACCAGAAAGATAAAGATTGATAAATTCAATTACATTAGAAGTACTTTTATTCATCAATAGATATCTTAAAGAAAACAAAAAAATAAGTCACAAACTGCAAGGAGGTACTGCAATATACACTACCAGCAAAGGATTAGTACCCAAAGCACTCCTACGAACAATTAAAAAAGACCCAGCATAATTTAAAAACATATGGCAAAAGACTGTAGGAACTCCCAAGAAGGAAGAACAGTGGGGGTAAATAAGCATATGATAAGCTCAACTTCATTAGTTACCAAAGAAATGCAAATTAAAACCACTGTGAAATATTTTACACCAGATTAGCGAAAGTTAAAATGTACAACAATATCAAGGATTTCAGAGGATGTGGAATAATTAGAAAAATTATCGCTGGTGGAACTGCAAACATTTGAAACCACTTAGAAAACAATCTGGCAATAACTGCCAAAGTATACGAAGACATGTGCACCTCTAACCCAGGATTTCCACTCCTAGCTATATATCCTAGATAAACATTTGCATATGTGCGTATCAGAAGGTATGCACACAATCATAGGTATATTGTTTATAACAGTGAAAAACTAAGAAATATCCAAATGTCTCTTCACAGGAAAACAGGCAAATAAATTATTGAATTTTCACACAATGGACCACTATATATCTATACACATGCATAAATCTTCAAGCATAACTTTAAGCAAAAGGGCAAGGCACAAAAGAATACACATGGTATGATTCTATTTAATTAAAGTTCAAAAACATGCAAACTATGTATTATTATTTTATTCCTTGAACAATGGTGTTTGTGTGTGCGCGCGCGCGTGTGTGCAGTGTGTGTCAGTGTATCTGTGTACGCATTCTCGTAATAGTTCTGGATCTTATTTGCTCCTCCATGACAGTGTTCTCAGATTCCTACATTTTGTATTAATAGCTTTGGCTATTGTGAAGATGGCGATACAGAGGAGGAGCCGGTTTAGTAAAGGCATAATTGGTGAGCGTGGAGTGCCTGCAGGATATCTCAGCAGAGCTAGATGTTGAGTAAGCATATGGTTACATAGGCACAGAGCTCAGGAGAGAGGTCTGGACTAGCTGTACAGAGACAGTCCCTGCCATATCGCTGGCCACTAAAGGCAAATGAGTGAGTTGGAAAGATCACCCAGAGAAGAGTCGATCAGAGAAAAAAGGCTTAGTATGGAATACTGGAGAATATTAAAATTGCAGGAGCACACAGCTAGAGAGAGGGGAATGCGTAAAAGGAGGCTGAAAAGGAATGATTCAAGTGGGATGAGGAGAATGAGGGAGCAGTTTGTTACAGAAGCCAAGGGCAAGTTTATTTTGTGTGCCCACAGCTTGTGCTGTGTCCACTTGTCACCCAAATGTTGGCTCTGTGTATAATTCTGACTGCCGAACCTGTAAACACACTTTAGGTAAATTATTTTCATCCATTATAAATTATCTAGAGTTGAGAAGAAAAGTCTGGAAGGATACTGCTATGCTCATGATCTATTACAGACAAGAACAGTCAACGTTTTCTTTTGGGAAGAACGAAGTCTCAAACTCTTGGACTGCAATAGTCACAACAAAAATCTAGCAAATGTTCAATTCCTGCTTATCCGCCAAGGCAGGGCATTCTGCGGTAGCTGTTTCTCTCATATTAAAATTAAAATGTATATGCAACTTCGTTTTGCCACAAACATCTCTGGCATCCCCCTATCTCATCTCTAACTTTCCTCTGGGATTGGGATAAAGCTCAGACGTGGGGAGAGGGCTGAAGATGAGAGGTTAGGTAAGGGCAACCTGAGCGTTGGCTGGGAAATACATGTTTGGTAATAATAAAAGTCAAATAGCTAATAATTTCTTTGTTCAGGAGGAGGATGTATTAAATCAAATCTTTAAAATGACCTCAAAAAAACAGCCAAATCAAAATATCAAGTACTTGCTGCTATTAAGTAACTAGATAGCTATCATATTGACCTTAACAGAGTTCTCATTATGGAATAAATTCAATTATAAAAACATCTTTTAAATGAAAAAGTTGTAAATAATGTGCTTAAAGATTTGACATCACCAAAGTTACCACTGTATTTTCAGAAGGTTGGTATTTTAAAAAATGTTTGATCTTAGAGTAAATGGGAAAAGTAGCCTACAAATTTCTAGCTGACCTTATAAAACCAAAAACATCTCCTAAATAAATTAACAGACTGAAGTCATCGGGATTCGGTAAAACCAGTGTTGAACATTGTCTGGAATTCACTAGGCCTGGATGCCATTTCATCAGCCTGACAAAATGAAAGAGAAGCTGAAATCTCTGGCAATCAAAGTAGCAAATAAAAGAAATTGTATTTGTTATTTTCAATTAAATTCCTATAGACATTTTTCCAATAAACAAGACTTTTTCTCTTTAAATTCAGCAAGAGCAAGAAGGAAATGAAAACACACCTTTGAAATAAATGATTTTCAATGAAATAAAGAGAATAGCAAAGAGTAAATACATTTAATGCTAAAATATACCTATATGCCTTATAGATATTAGGAAAGGATGATAATTCTAAAATTTTCCTGTAATGTACACATATTATGGATTTGAAAGTAAAATTATCTAGTTTTACATAATTTAATTTTTAAAGTCAATCACTAAGATAAATATACCCAGAATCTACAAGGATGCTGACCATTTATGCAGGACTTTCATAAGAAAGATTTTGTCACTCTTGCTGTACTTTATTCATATAAATAATATTGTCCTGATAATTCATTAGATAACCAATACCGAAGTCCATACCACATGTACTCACCATTAAATTGGTACTAATCTATCAACACTTAGGTACACATATCCATATATATGTGTAACATTCATCGGTGTCGGGAAGGTGGGAGGTGGGAGACAGGAATGGGTAAACTCACACCTAACGGATGTAGTGCACGCTGTCTGGGGGATGGGCACACTTGCAGCTCTGACTCAGGTGGTGCAAAGGCAATTTATGTGACCAAAGCATTGGTACCCCCATAATTTTCTGAAATAAAAAAATCAATACATGAAATATATTAAGCTCTATTTTGTCCTGTATTCATTGTGAGTTTTCAAATAGCGTAGGTGACATTTGCTACTGTTGATCTATGCCTATAAAAGTAGAAAACTGTCACCTTGATAAAAAGTTTTTCTCTATAACTTTGATTTTAAGACAAGGCAGGTAATGTGTGAGTTAACTGCTGCTTGCTGTGCAACAAATGAAGCCTCCCTCCCTAGCCTAGAAGCTTCTCCAGTGGGAAGACTCTAACTTTATTTGTCCCGGCACAATATTTCTCACATAAATGTTTCACTGATTGTATTAATTAATAAACAAATGATTGAATAAATAAGATAAACAGTACTAACAAGAAGGCACAATAAAGTTAAGCAATCTGCCCAAAGCCACATAGGCAGTAAGCATGGAAGTGAGCAGGCAGGCAAGTTGGGGACAGAGCCAGAGTTTCAGCCTTGGTTTCCCTCACTTTAAAATATATACCAGTGTATGGGGATAACCAAATCTTATTTCTACTGCAGAGGATGTTTTTTTTCTTCTTAGGAAGGCAGCTTGGTTGTGCGAATTGTGTCTCAAAAAGTAGTTCTGTGAGATACTCTCTAAAAAGTGAGAGCTGTAGTCCAAATGTTTGGAAAATATTTATTTTCCTCCACTAAGTCCTATATTTCATGTGCATGTTATATATTAAGAGCTATGACAATTTCTTCCAGAAATAAACCTGTTAATTTAAATTATTAGGTAAAATGAAAGCAAGGTGCAGAAGAGTGTGTGTAGAAACCTAGAGTGTGTGTACATACATTATACACGTGTGTGTATTTATGTATATGTGTGTATGTGTGTATATATGCTTGTATGTCTAGAATAGCTCTGGAAGGATACACAAGAAAATGGTAATGGCTGAGGGGAATTTGGACTGAGAGACAGGGGTAGCTTTTGCTGGATATTCTCTTAAATTGCTGGAATATTTTTTAAAAAATCCTTCTATATAGACTATATTTTTCCAAGTGCTTTAAGAAAAAAGAAGCTTGTTTAACGTAGGTTTTCCAAATGAACTTGGCAGCAGAAGCCTCTTTTCTTACAATCCTTCTGTCAATAAGCCAAGAAACCAGTGTTCTCTAAAATAGGCTGTTGTTCCCTAAGAAAACAACATGTACTAGCCTGAACCCAAAAACTTAGTGGTCCAATAAAGGACAATAAAAATACAGAAAAAGGAGACAGAACTCTACTTCTGGCTACAAAGAAAAGTGGAAAACACACGGGCAGACAATAATACCATTATGGAAGTTAGTGACTTCTGGTGAACCGGGGGCCAGGAGTGATAGTTTCACCATAGTGTGGAACCAGCTGTTTTAGTTTCCTATGGCTTCTGCAACAAATTACCATAACACAGTGCCTTTGAGTTACATAAATTTATCATCTTACGGTTCTGGAGGTAGGAAGTCTGACAGGGATCTCACTGGGCTAAAATCTAGGTGTTGGCAGAGCTGTGTTCCTCTCTGGAGGTGCTAGTGGAGAAGCTGTTTCACTGCTTTTTCCAGCTTCTAGAGGCCACTCCCTTCCTTGGTCTTTGAAGCCAACAATGGCAAATGGACTCTCTCCCACGTCACACCATTCTGACCTTGCTTGCTTTGTCATATTGCTCTCTGACTCTCCTTTTCTACCTCTCTTTTCCACTTAAGGGCCTTTGTGATTACATTGGACCCACCTGGATAATCCAGGATAATTTCGTTATTTTTAAAGTCAGTTGATTTGCAACTTTAATTCCATCTGCAACCTTAATTTCCCTTTGCGTTGTGGTCTAACATATTCTCAGGTTTCAGAGACTAAGAAAAGGGCATCTTTTGGGCGGGGAGGGGGAGACATATTATTTTGCCTACCACTCCAGCCTTAACTTTGTTAGGGCTCAATTGTTATTCCAATCTATCAGCTTAAATACATTTCAGGAAAACTGAATATTGAAACAGTCTAAGAGCAGGACTTACAAAACCTAGAGCTGAAAGAAACCCCCAACCTGGTTGGAAGAGGCATCTGGAAGTCAGGACAACATGGCCTGAAGCTCAAAAAAACCCCACACGTTGAGTCTTATCTAGAGATTAACTGAAGCAGAATCACTGAGACAGGCTGGCAACCACTGTCACCCATCACACCCCATCCAATATTTACTCAACACCTATCATGGGTCAGAGACTGAGGTGGAGACTTGGGATAAAAAAATGAGCAAACAATCAACGTAAGGTAGAAGTAATACTGAGCTGCCAAGCTCCCCTAAATACACACTTGCAGGAGTGCTTGTCTAGGAGATAACAAAACAGAATGCTGTTTCACTACAACAGTTCTAAAGAGTAAGAGGCTGCTAAAGAACCAGCATGGGAGGCCGGGCGCGGTGGCTCACGCCTGTAATCCTAGCACTCTGGGAGGCCGAGGCGGGCGGATTGTTTGAGCTCAGGAGTTGGAGACCAGCCTGAGCAAGGGCGAGATCCTGTCTCTACTAAAATTGGAAAGAAATTAATTGGACAACTAAAAATATATAGAAAAAAAAATTAGTCGGGCATGGTGGCACATGCCTGTAGTCACAGCTACTCGGGAGGCTGAGGCAGGAGGATCGCTTGAGCGCAGGAGTTTGAGGTTGCTGCGAGCTACGCTGATGCCACGGCACTCACTCTAGCCTGGGCAACAGAGTGAGAATCTGTCTCAAAAAAAAAAAAAAAAAAAAGAACCATCATGGGCATGTGACCTATGCTGACAGTCACACAGGGCCATAAGCTTAGAAGGGCTTCATATTTGGTTTAATGCTCTGCCAAATATTTCCCTAGACTTTCCATGAAATGGTTGACTAAGGGTGATTCTGCAGCCTGACTTTGTAAAGACAGACTATTTTGTAACATTACCAACATCATATAATACCTTTCATGTGAGTATCATACAACTAATATGTAAAATTAACAAAGTGAAAAACTTTCATTACAAGGTATACTATTTCAAGTTGGTATTATGGGTGAACATAAAGAGAGTCACTGCTCAAATTCTGGGAGATGTTCTATCTTACAGAGATATGTCAGAAAGGTTTCAAAGCACTGGAGGAAGGCAGATGGAAATAATCTGTACAATTCGTTGGCTTTTGATTTTGAATAAAAAAGATTAAACTTTTCAGTTGATGTTTAAAATATAACAAAACTGTAAAGTAAAACCAAAATGTATATGAAGGCTGAATGCTTTTAAAACAAATCACTTTATCCCACAATTGGTGGCAATTCGCTGTGTAGGTGAGGCAGCACAAGCCATAGAAGATATAGTCCATATCTCCAGAATTACTAGAGAAAGACCTCTCCAACATTTTTTGACCTAGAAAAGTCTTTTACATGTATGGTACTATGATTCCAATAAAAATGTATATGTCAGTACTAAACTTTTATTTATCACACTAAAAATATGTGAAGTAATCTCAAATGTTAAGGCAATCAAATCTATATAGAAAGGAGTTGACTACAGTTTTGTATCATGTTCACATAACTATATTAACTAAGCACACAATATACATTTTCTCACTGTGAAATCTTTATGATTACATAAATTACCAATTTTTCAGTACTTTATATTGAACTAATGTTTCTTTTGAGGAAGCAGACAATAGAGGAGTCCATTAGTGCACTAACTAATACAATGTGGTCTCATTTATTTAAATGTTCTACTGTAATCAATGGCTTAAGAAAAACATAAAAATGAGATTTTTACAATCATAATTCTCCAAAATTCATAGTGGAGGAAGTTTTCCCGTTCCATTCAGAAATATTAATGAGTTTAATAAAATCAATGTTTTGTAAAGGCATTGGTTTAATTTGCCAAAATGCAGGATTGACTGTAGCCTTTAATTATTATGCTCTGAATGTATAAATTCAATAAATAATTAATTTAACAATTTAAACAACTACTGTTATTTAACTTATTTTATTTTGCTATTATAAGAAAGCTATATATTTCAGCCTCAATCGTCTGTCACTTGAATTACTTATATAACTATTTACTGTTCTTGCCTTTCATTTTTTTCCCCTCAGGCCATATTCCACACTGCTGATAATTAGTTACCTTTCTATAAGACAAATCTGATTATTACTTTCTACTCCTGCAAGGCTATAGTTGAAATTCCCTTGGCATAGATAGAAAAAAAAAATCATTGCATAATTTCTAGCTTCATATCCACCATTCTGGCTCTAACTATCCAGTGCTCTTCCTCATCAAACTTCTTGTCATCTACCAAACACACCATTCTCTCTTAGTGTCCATACTTTTCCACACATTTCCCTCAGCTTTAGGATTCTTCCACCTTCTTTACTAAGTAGACTCCTACTCATCCATCAAAGCCAAGTTCAAATGTCACTGCTTCTGTGAAGCCTCCAGGAAAGAAGGTCATTACCTCCTATTTACACACAGTATATCCTAAATCAAGTAGGTCTTCATTCAGTAAGAATTGCTGTGGAATAAACCATCGCAAACTTAGTGGTGCTCATATTTTCTGTGAGTCAGCAATTTGGACAGGGCACAGTGGGGGTGGCTTGTCTTTGCTCCATGGTGTCAGGGACTTAGCTGGGAATACTGGAAAGCTGAGGTTGAAACAAGGCTGGGTTTGAAAGAAGACTCATTCACTTATATCTGGTGCTTGGGCCTGGAAGACTAGGACTGGCTACTGAAGAATCTACAGTGGTCTGGCTTCCTTGCAACATGGAAGCCTTAGGTAGTCAGACATCCTATATAAAAGCTTACGGCTCTAAGCACAAGTTTGCCTTTTCTGACTTAGCCTCCGAAAATCACACAGCATCACTTCTCCTGCATTCTACTGTTTACAAATAAGTGAAAAAGCCCACCCGTATTCAAGGGGAGGAGACATAGAAATCACCTCTCAATGGAAGGAGTGTCAACCACAGAGTTTAATTCTGCGCATCTTTGTCACTTACATCTTAAGTAAGTTGATAATGGAGACAATAAAGTAGAATCATTGTTTCATTCAGAATTAATTACTTAGAACAAAGAACTGAGTTTCAATTGAATAAATTTACTAAAAAGCCTCTTGTGGAGGGCATTTGCCTTTTTTATATTTAGAATTGAGTGTGAAAAAAGTTATATATAGTCTCATATATAGTTTACACAGACTATAATCCATTCCAGACCAAAAGAACAACAATATAGACACAATGTACGTTATCTGGGGGATGAGTGCACTTATAACTTTGATTCAAACAATACAAAAGCAATTTATGTAACCAAAACATTTGTACCCCTGTAATATTCTGAAATTAAATAAAAAGAAAAAATATTTAAACCTCATTTATGGCTCAGCAAGGAAATTTTAATTTCTGCAACTATTGCTGCCCAGTAGTAAGCTCACTTTCCATTATGAGGTAACTTAAATTATTTACTTTTCCAAAGTAGTTTTAGATGTTTATAAATTTATATACTTACAAGTTCACACTAACACCATTAGTGTTTAGTTATATCCCACTTTACTGGAATGTTTAGGGAGGAAAAGTTGTGGTTAAATGAATGGCGTTTTAATCCTTGTGGCTAAAAGTCTCACTAACAAATGCTGGCCAACTTCTAAGCACACATATACTCAGAACGCAACTTCTGGAAGACTCTAGTTTAGTTGGATTTTTTGTTAGCTTAAGTTTCATTAAATTATTATTACTTTTGAAGTCTTAGAAATGTTGTCAATTTAAACCTCTTCTCTCTGGCTATTGAGAAACAACAAGGCAAATAAGCAATGATACTTTTCTTAATAATACAAGTAAGTCAAAGCTGAAAGAAAACCTTCAGCTCTGTATATCCTTTATTCTGCACAGAACACGGCCCCTGTTCTGAACAGGGAATCATAACCATCAATCTCACAATCAATAACCAGTCAAGAAGGAGAATTAGATTTCGAAAGTCAGAAAGCATAAACAGAAATTAAAATGTTAAACCAAGAAATTCTAACATTTGTTTGGAATTAGGAAAGTTGTCATCCATAAATTCATATGCAGCCTCAAAAGACAACCATGAAAATTGAACAGGCTATAAACATGCACGGAAAGTATTTATCTGGATTCTACAGTCTGATCATAATTTCCTTTAAAATATATATAACCTCGAAGCTCCCCACAAAATGTTACTGGACCTCCACAGATGGGTAAACAAAGAAATCTTAATTCTTGTAAATGGCTGTCTAAAGTAAATCCTTTCATTGTTCTCTGTAAAAATAGGCCCGTATATGTCATATCATAAAAGGGATGTTTGATATTTCCTATTTTACCACTGAACACTTTTCTATAACTAAGACATTTGGAAGTGACTAGAAGGAACAATTAAAAAAACCCATTTGTAAGAATATAAGTTTCCAGAAAGTAGGAACCATTTTTGCCTAGGTGTAGTTTTCCACATATAGGAGATTTGCAACTTAAGAAATGGTCGTTTTTTTAAAAAAGCTTATTTTAAACTTAAACTTGGGATACATTTTTCAGAAATGTTTTAAATGACAGAGTTTTTCAGACCATTCCACAGAGACTACTTAGTCTATGATCTAGATGAACTATTGGGAAGTAGTAATCATAAGAACTTAACTAATAGTCAACTCATTTGTTAAGAACCTGTTTTTTATGCATTCCTTATTTGAACCAATATTTTCTCAGTGTCAGGCATTGTGCTAGCCACTGAGATGCAAAGATAAAACAAAACTACTGTCCTTGAAAATCTCATAATCTAGTTGGTGAAAAATATATTTAAACAATTAATTATAACATGCTAAAATAAAGTATGTAAAAAGTACTGATTTATAGGATTAAAAACCCATTTTAAGTTTCAAATCTAATGCCAGTAACACATCTTTCCTTACAGAATGTCTATGTGTATTTGTAGATATATGAATAAAAATTCTCATGTTACATATAAAATGCTATTCAATGTATACTACATGGTAATTTCCCATAACCCTTGAAATATTTGATTGTTAATGATTAAAAGTAACTTACTTATAACAGCAATAACTTTGTTCTTGGGCAACTTTTCTCATAAGGAAAATGGTGTTGATTGCTGTATCAGGCCACTATTTAAGGGAAAAGTTATTTATATTTGAAATATATTTTATTTTATTAAAATAATGATAGACCCATCTAATCCGGACAAACCAAATGCAAATATCTAAATTTAGGTAGGGTGGGTTAATAGGCTATTTCTGCATGTCAAGGTCCTTTCCAGGTCCAAAATTCTATTATTTTACTCTCAGGACAAAAGAGAATAGTGTAGATTTTAGGTTTTATCCAAAGTTATGAATCTAAATTATTTGTATTATCATCTCCTTTCCTTAATTTGCTTTGGATGTTAAATAATAATCAAATAAATATTCTATAGGGTGAAATAGTTACTATTTAAAATAAATTTAGAAAAGACGAATAATGAAGTTCCCTTATCACTTCTTAAGAAGACTAGGATTACAAATACTACAGAAATTCTAAATCCCCTGTAGATCCCAGTAGATGCTAATAACTACAAAAATCACTTATTTTTTGGTATTAAAGTAGTATATGCACATAAAGACTTCAAGAAATTCAGAAAACAAGAGAGAACAAAATAAAGATCATCCCCTGTGCTTTCACCTGTTGATATCTTAGTGTACTATTTTAAATTTTATTTATATATACACATGATATACATATATAGTCTTTTAAAAATAATTATACTATGAAAAGTGCTTTGTACCATTTTCCCCTCAATAATTTGTTGGAGAATATCTTTCTTTGTCAATAATTACAGGTCTACATAATTGTTTTTAATGACTCCATAGTATTCTGTTACATTGAGGTATGTTAAAAATATAATTGATTCTTGATTCATAGTCAAAAATTATGAACAATTTAACCTACTGTAAATCATATTTCAATAAACGTCTTTGAATATACTCTTGCTAGGTACTGTTCTTAAGGCAACAGGTCTATTTGATTCTAATTGAAAACGGTTAACTATAACACTATAGTTCCTGAATTTTCTTACTCCTAGGAATGCTAGAGGAAGAAGTAGAGTTACAACTAAGAAAGTAACATAGATGCTTTTTCCTACCCGGAAATTAAATTTTTTTAAATGGACGTTGAATTTTGATATGATGTGATTTTTACCATAGGAAGATAGTTATAAAGACATTAATGGGAGCAATTACCACAGTAGTTGTCTGTATAAACCTGGAAAGAAAGATTAAATTTGAGGGGAATAAAGAGAGTATTTAGTAAAATACCTGCATATTACCCAAATAAGTGATTTAGAAATTCTTTACTTTTCTCTTCAGAGACCATTCCTCTCCACCCCTTACTTGGCAGTCATAAAAAGTTTTGTTACTACATATCAGAGGTGTAGCTCATGTATATTATACATGGAATGCTATTTTTGTTCATTTACCTTAAGGAATTTAGATTAGGTCATCTCTCCTATTACAGATGTTGAGTGTTTTGTTGTCTGTTAATGTAAGCGTGCAGGCCAAACTCTTCCTTACACATGAAATAAATGGTTACTATTAACTTGGAAATAAGGCAAACAGGTATTTTTCACAGGATTCAGAAAGAGTTGGAGCCCACAATGCTTCTAAGCCCAGCAAGGCTAGTAAATAAAAGGACTAAAAACCAAAGGTAACTTACACATCAAAGTATATTTTATTTTAAATATGATATTTTAATTTCAGTATACATGGTTATACTTTGATCTCACTCTGCCACACATGTAATTGAAAGGAATAATTTAAGTGGGAAAAAGTTACTTTTTAAAGAAAAGGACTTTGTCTTTTCTCTGTGCAAATAACAATTCTAACCAGAAATTTTAGATCTTCACACATTGTCTGGAGCTTTGTTCTGTGTTGTTTTTTAGAGCTCAATATTCAAAATTCTGTTAAAAGTCTATGTAAAATTGCTAATCTATCACTAAAGAGTCACAGCTAAGTAAAAGCATTAAATGTTCTCCTTATGCCAAGGACTGTTATTAAGCTCCTTATTTATGTAATTGTCGCAAGAACACTATGTCCTTATAGTTTCTATTTTCCAGATGAGACAACAAAATCTTAGATATTAAAGTGACTCATGGAGATCTCACAACTTACAAACTGGCCAAGGAAGGACTTGAACCCAGGCCTGTCTGCCTTCTCCTTTCTCCTGACCAATACCTCTTTCCCTTCATTACTATGAGCCCAAATTCTATCCACCCTGGAGGGCACAGCCAAAAAGCTACAGCTCTCAAGAAACTTGCCTTGAACTCTGCGTCTTCGTAATCTCATATCACATATCACTAGAGAATGATTCTAACATAAAGTAGAATTCTGCTCAAAACAACATAGTCTTATGTGTTACCTGGCTAATTACAATGTGTGAAATTAAAAGCAGGTCCATTTATAGCAAATACATCTTAAAGCACAAATGGTGTTTACACTCAGATTATAAACTCTATTTCTCCTTAAAGTTATTAACATCACCATTTTGATTGACTAATACTGAGCAAGCACTCAAAAGTGAATTATGCTTTACTGGATACTGTCTGCATAATATTAAATTGACATGGTCACTGCTGTCTTTGAGCTCACAATCTAAAACAGATGCCATGGTATAAATCAACATAAAAAGAGATAAAGGTGCCTGCATACATCTGCTCAATGATTGAAACACATCGCATGAAATATTTATATTATATTCCAGTCACAGTGCAAGTGGGGGGTGTGTGCCTGTGTGTGTGTGTGTGTGTGTGTGTGTGTGTGTGTATGTGTGAAGAAGATTGAAATGTTCATATTAAGGAAGGGTTGAGGTAAGGATTTTTCAAATGCAAGTTTTGTCTGTACAAGAAGGCAACAACTCACATCTGTGCAACTGAGATTTTATTAGAAGAATACAGACGTCAATCACACAGAAAAACCACTGTACACATGTGAACCAGATGCTTCCATGTAAAATAACCCAGGGTGTTTCACAGATGAATCACTGAAAACGTAATTACACATCAGTCCTAGTTTATTAGTAACAGGTCCACTTATGTGGAAGCCATATGGTAGTGTCCATCCTGAAGTAGTGAAAAATACAAAAATGGGTACTTGGAGATTTCAAATATAAACTCTTCTGCTGCTGCTTTGCTCTATTATCCTTGTGAGGAGGTAAGTGATGATTACACGTTTTCAGTCAAATGTCTTTGGGACATGTGTGTTGCTGTCTCTTAATAGTAAAGGATGTTATTTCGACAGAAAAGAAAATGTTTAGTGGAGTGGCCATACAACTCCTACCTATCTAATCAATGACTGCTGGGGTAAATATTCCTTAAAATATCTCAGAATGTGAGCTCAGTATTAGGCTATTATGAAAGTATTCTTTTGCATATAGTTTAAATGTTGATTCAATATGTATGGATTCATTGCAGACAAAGCACATGTAAAAGCTGTCAGGAAGCATCTATGTTTTATAACATTGAGTCTTAGATCTACAAGGGTCACTAGTCTGTGTTTCATAAAGCTGTCTACCTATGTACATAGTCTACCTATTTACATAATCACTTTGCTTGTTTTCTACATGTGTTAGAGTACCATCTGACAAGTAGAAATGGAACTCTTTAGTTAACAGGAAAGCCTTTTAAGAGGAGTTTAATTTTCTGTCACAAAGAGACTCTTTAAAACAAGAAAAATGAGCAAACCAAACTATACTTCTTTGGAGTATTGTATCTTATCCATCCCTGCTGTACTTTAATGTTGAGGTAGACACAGTTTTAAATAGTCTTTAAAAACTGAGTCCTTTGGGACATAATACTAAGCAATATTTTAATGCTTCAGCCTTGGGCTTTTCTTTTGTTTACTGTTTGCCTACATTAGTCAAAAAAAATAATAATAATAATAAAAAAAACCATCCTGACAGGTAGATCTTGCTAAGTCTCCTTCTTTCTCTCCAGCCTTAACATGTTGATGTAAGAGCATTAAAAGGGAAAAACCTAACCTGTTATCTTAAATCCCTCCTCAATGATTTCAATTATTTAAAAATATTTTTTTGTAATATTTGATGCATACAATATACATATAATATGTAATGTACATATAAGTTATAAAGCATACTAAGAAACCAAACCCCTGAAATGCTATCGCCTAACTTTACCAATTTTACCACCAAAATTACCAATGCGGTTACATCCAATCTGTATGCCCTGCCTTCCCACAGAGGTATATTCTTACCCTATATTGTTTGTTAATCATTCCCTTCCTTAAGAAGAAAAGTTTTATTACACATATATATACTACTAAATAATATCTTGTGTAAACACTGCTTTATTTTTGAGCTTTATAAAAATGGAATCACACCGTGGCTAGCTTTCTGTGACTTGCTTCTTTTACTTAACTTTAAATAACTATAATACATCCATCTCAATAATTTTCAATGTTGTATAATATTGTATTGAGTGATTAGATACTTTATTTTTATTATTTTTGCTAAAACAATGCCACTAGTAATATTTTTAAATAAATTATTTAGAGCACATATACTAGATTTTCTCTTTGTATAGCATGAATTCCTGGGTCATAACTATATGTGAATGTTTAACTTTTTTAAATAAAATGATGCCAAATTGTTTTTCAAAGTGTCTGACTAATTTCGACTCCCAATAGTGCTATGTAAGAATTCTTGTAGATTAATTTCTATCCAACACCTAACATTGTCAGAATTTCATATTTTGCCAAAATCTTTTTGTAAGATTAAAAAGTTTTTCCTCCTTTTACATTGAAAGAAAAGTTACAGACACAATATCATTTGAAGTTGCTAATACAATGCCCCTGTTACCTCGAAATACTTTAGTATTTAGTGAGCATTAATGTCCTTATATATATTCTCCTACTTAACCAAAATACAACCATTCAAAACAGAACACTAACATGGATACATTACTGCCATCTAATCCTCAATCTCCATTCAGAATGTTCAAAATCGCATATTACTTTAACAGTTACATCTCTTTAGTCTTCTTCCTCAGTTCCTCAGTCATTTCTTGAGGTACTTTTGACAATAATTGGCCAACTGATACGGTAGAATGTACCTTAGTTTGAATTTCCTTGATACTTCATGATGGCTTGATTAAAGCTGTGCACCTTTGGCAGAACTATGACAGAAGTGTTGCTGTGTTCTTACTGCATTTGATCAGGTGGTGTATGGTTTCAATTTATACCATTACTGATGATGTTCGCTTTGATCACAAGGTTGGCTATGCTTTTCTACTGTAAAGTCTCTCCTTTTTGCTTTGTAATTAATAAGTGTTTTGTGGAGAGGTAATGATGCTGGACGTATTTTCGGATGCTTAAAAGCTATTTGTGTATTTCTTCTTCTCTGGATTGCCAGCTTAAGTCTTTGGCCCATTTTACTATTCAGGTTTCTCGGGTTTTGCTTATTGACTTAGAGAATACAAATTCTTTGTCAGTGACATGTGCAGCAAATATTTTCAGTATGTGGGTTGTCATTTTCTTTATAATGTCTGATGAACAGAAGGTTTTTATTTTAATGCTGTCGAATTTATATTTTTTTTTCTATGAGTTGTATTCTTTCAGCCTTACTTAAGAATTTCTTCTCTTCCTCAAAACTTTAAAAATATTCTCCAGTGTTTTCTTCCAAAAATTTTAAACTATTACTTTTTATATTCACATTTTTAATACTCTTGAAATTCATTTTCAATTTTCCTAATATCATTTATTATGTAGTTGATCCTTTCCCTAGTGAACTATATTACTACTTTTGCCATATACCAAATTAGCATATAAGCATGAAGCATGTTGTTTGACTCTTCTATTTAGTTTACTTGTAGTCTATCCCACTGTGAATACCATACTTTACTAATATCTGGTAGAGAAAATTATTTCATTTTATTCTTTTTCAGGATGACTTTGGCTATTCTTAGCCTTTTGTTCGTCTATTAAATTTCAGAAACAACTTGCCAAAATCTTGTTGGGATTTTCAAGACAAATGAAGTGAATATACAAATAATTTGGGGAGAATTGAAATCTTTATGATATTCAATCTTCCTGTCTTTCAAAATTTATAATTTGCTCCATCTTTTTATAATTTAATCCTTGCATATTTTGAATTATATTTTCTAATTATTTGATGCTGGTATATAGAAATGCAATTGATTTTTGTATTTCATTAGATATTAAGACACTTTGAAAATTCTGTTATTAATTCAAAGTATTTGTAGATTCTTTTGGATTTTTTGTGTAGTCAATCATATGTACTGTGAATATTGAAAATTTTCTTTCTAAGACTTACACATTTTATTTCCTTTTGTGCTCTGCATGCATGGGATAGAACCTCCCATAAAATATTGAATAGAAGTAGGGTTCATGGGTATCTTGATCTCAAGAAATGTTCCTATGTCTTGTGTTTTCTTATTGCATACATAAGAAAATTGTCATAAATCCCAGCTTGCAAAGAATTTTATGTCTGATTGCTGACTTTTATTAAATTTCTATGTACTAATGAAGTTTATCATATAGTTCTACTTTAATCAATGTGGCATATTGTAATTATTTATTCCTTACTGAAATAAACCCAACTTTTTCATCAAATATTTTTTTAGCTTTAGTGAGGTTTAATTGACAAATTAAAATTGTATATATTTAAGGTATACAATTTGATGTTTTGATATATGTATATACTGTGAAATTATCACCCTAATAAAGTCAGTTAACATATTCATCACCTCACATAGTTACCTTTTCTTTTTTTGTGGTGAGAACACTTAAGATCTATTCTTTCAGCAAATTTTGAGTATATAATACAGTATTATTAACTATAGCTGTATTTCTGTACATGAGATCTCCAGAATTTATTCATGTTGCATAACTGAAACTTTGTATCCTTTGACCAACATCTCTCCCAATTTCCCCCTCATTGCACCATAATTTTATGTTTTAAGAAAATCTGTTGCTAGATTTATTTTGCCGATACTGTTCAGGATATTTACATTTATGTTCTAGAAAAAGACTGGCCTGTAATTTTCCTTTTGTAAAATTCTATCCAGCTCTTTTGTTTGTTTGTTTGCTTCTGGAATCAAGGTTATGTTAGCCTCATAAAATGAGTTGGGAGTATTCTTCATTTACTTTTCAGGGAAAGTTTGATAATGTTGAAATAATTTGTTCCTTGTGAAATCTGAGGACTTTCTTCCAGAGAGGATTTGTGCTTATTCCACTGAAAGCAGGGGGCAATACCCAGGGATACTCAGGCAGGGCCCAATACAGTCTCTCAGCTTCTGTGCTCAATCAGCATTTTCAGCGTAGCCCTACTTCTCAGTTTGTTTACTGCTCATAGAAAGGTGTGTGCTTTGGCTTCAGCTTGTTGTAGTTCTGAAGATTTCCCATAATTTTAAATGCATTTTTGTGTATGCTAGAAAAAGTATATTTATAATTTATGCAGGATTTAGCTGTATTTTAATGGAAGAGTCCCTCGGAATGTCTAGCTTGCCATATTTTCAGAAATGGCTTCAGCAGTTTTAACTTAATGATATGCAGTGTCTTGTCATGGAAAAAGCATCAAGTTTGGAATCAGATAAGGCTGAGTTAAAATTTTGGATCTGTCACTTTACTGATCCTGTGATCTTGAGGAAGTCAGAACTTTTCTGAGCCTGTCTCCTCTCTGAATTGGGCATACTAAAACCTAACTTCATATGGTCCTTCAAAAGTATAGAGCTAAATATAACTGGCATTTACTGAGCACTATGAGCCAGATACTGTTATAAGTACTTACAGGTTATTAACCCATTTAATCTTCACAACAGTCCTAGGAGGTAGTATTATAATATTATCATCTTCTTTTCATAGTTGTGTAAAATTGGAAGATGTTAAGTCACTTGCCTAAGGTCATTAAACTAGTAAGTAATGGAGATGGGAGTCATCTGATGGGATTTCATTTCATACTGAAAGTCTATATTGCTAAATAATACAATGCTATTATTTACAATATTAAAATATTTAGTATGTAAAAGATCTACAACAGTACCTGGTACATAGTAAGGACTTTAAAATAACAGCTAAATTTTTACAATAATAGTAATATGATTGTTATTAGTAAAAGAATTCATAAGGCGAATGGATAAACAAACTGTAATACATCCCCATAGAGAGTATTTCTCATAGAAAGCGATGAAATACTGACGCAGTTCTACATGGAAGAAATCTCAAAGGCATTGTGCTACATGAAAGAAGCCAGACTTATGATGGCTACATGCTATATGATTTTACACAACATTTAAGAAAAGGCAAAACTATTGGGACAGAAATCAGATGAGCAGTTGCTAGGATTGGAAGTAGAGAGAGGATTGACTAAAAATAATTGTGAGGAAATTGGGATGATGAAAATATTCCCAGCCTGACTATAAATTTGCCAAAATTCATAGAACTGTACAGTTAAGAAGTGTAAATTTTACTTTACACTAATTATACTTCAATAAACAAAATAAGCAAAATTTAAAAAGTAGGTAGAAATCTTTCCCCTGACAAAGCATTTTCCAGCAATTTAATATTCATATGAACTTTTTGTTCAGATTTACATGCAGGTGTATGCTATTAATTATTGTAAAAATCCACTGATTTAAAGAAATGAAGTGTACTGTCAATTGTGAAATATATATCCATGGAACAGCAATAAAAGTTCCTAACCAATCCTCTGAGAATAGAGGAAAGCAATTAAAGAAGGAGGCTTGCTAGTGTCAAACCATTAAGGGACATTTAATATTCTTCTTTATATTTTTCTATTTCTTTTTACACTCTTTGAGAAATAGATTACAAGCTGCTTTCTGGCAAGAATTGGTAACAATAAGACCAAGAGAAATGTAACTGTATAGTATTAAAAAGCTTATGTTATGCAATGTTAAAATTACATTTGTCAAAGCAAAACTTCCAGAAATAAACCATATTGTAGTTCAAAATGAAAGAGTGGAAAATGTGATGGTAGTGGAATACATAGATCCCAAATGGATTTTCCCATAAAGATTATTACATGTGAAACGGCTCAAGCTTGGTTAAAAGGATTACCTAATTTCTTTCAATCATGCTTAAAAAATTAGGGACATATTCTATTATGAAGAATAACTAAATAAAATGGAATCTGGAAGAAAATTGCCTATGAGTAATAAGAGAATCTGCTGAAAGCAGGTAAGGTAAGGTTTCTTAAAAACAATATGCTCAACTATGTGATAGCTTTGATTATGATGCAGAGACATTTTTAGCCTCACTGCAAAAGGGAAATGTTGACTTTGGAGTAAGGTCATACTAGGGAGTAGAATAGGAGATGCCTACATGCTAAAGAAGACTTCCTAGTACTACACTGTTCTAGGAAGAAACTTCTTAAAAATCACTTGAAGTGTCCCCATTTTATCTGTGAAAGCAGACAACGATGGGGAAGAGAGCCCATTCTACAGGATCACCTGAAGCTGAAATAATCTTATTAAATCAATTTAATCAGCCAATTTTCAAATTATTTTTAGTCTGCTTTATGCAGTGGGTTTGTTTTTAAATTTAGATAGGGACTATCATCGTGAGCCAATCAAAATCTTTACTCTCCTATCATGACTACCTAATGTCATATAGGTTATAACATCTTTTCTTTACCATTCTCTCTCTCAAATTACTTAAATCAACCTTGATGATAGATTTCAAAACTCACCCCAATCTGGTCTAATCTGAAAAATTTCTAGATGTCCCACACACAACATCAGATATTTTGTTCACTCATCCTACTTCTTCAGTTCAATTTTGACAAAAGAACTCAGAGAAATGACCTCTCTTTATTTTTCACTTAGCCAAAACTTCTAGGCCAAAATACTTATTAATCCAAAAAAAATGGAAGAAGAGAAGAGAGATATTTTTATTAAAACTGTTGCCTGATTTTTATTAGGATTTGAAGGACTGGTAATTATTTATATAAGTAGAATAAATAATCTTTCTCCAACTGATTAAACTATGGTACTGTTGATATGGTTTAATTAACATTTCTATGTAATAACTTCTCTAAAATCTTCAGCAACTGGCAATGATAGAAATAATAATTATTCTTTACTTTTATAATACTGGAATATTCTTTTATCTTATTTATAGTATATATAATACTACTTTTTTCAAGAATACTTCATAGCCTTATACTTTTTGATAGATATGACTAATCAAAATTTAAAAATCAATGAAAATTATTTTGAGGCTTATCACTTACTGATTTAAAACGTGCATTTCAAAATGTAATTTTGTACTATCAAACTCACAACATTTTTTTGGTTTCTGTATTTTGTACTTTCTTCTTTGCTTTGAAAACTCTTATTTTTATTTCAGCTCTCAGTTCAGATCTTCTAAGTAGCTTTACAGAATTTGACCCACCAGAGTGGGTGGACCGCAGTCCACTTTCCACCCCTGTACCCTCTCCTTCCGTTCCCATGTACCTCCAATAGAGCCTTCGCTGCACCATACTATCATTTTTTGTGTTTGTCTCTTTCACTAAATGTTGGTTCCTCAGTGCATTTGTTTCCTATGACTGTTGTGACAATTACCATAAATTTGGTTGTTTAAAACAACATACACTTATTTTCTCACAGTTTTGCAGTTCAGAAGTCTGAAATCAGTGTCACTGGGACAAAATCAAGACGTAAGCAGGGCTGCATTCCCTCCAGAGCAATTAGGGAAGAATCTGTTCCTTGACTCGTCCAGCTTCTGGTGGTTGTGGCATGTCGTGGCTGGGAGCCACAGCGCTCCAGTCTCTGCCTCCAATGTCACACTGCCTTCTTTTCTGTCCATGCCAACTCTTCCTGTGCCTCCCTCTTATAAGAATATATGTAATTGCATTTGGGCCCCCCTTGAAAATCAATACTCCTAGGACAATCTCAAAAGCCTTAACTTGATCATATCTACGAAGCCTTTGCCATATATAGTATCATTCATATGTTCCCGAAATTAGGACATTTACATCTTTTGGGGACTATGGGGTGGCAGTTAGTCAGCCAACCATACTCAGTGAGGGAGAGATATCTTATTCATGGTGGTACCTTCGGTCCTTAGCATATTGCCTGGCATGGAGTAGGTGCTATATAATTGTGCAATAAACACATACACGAATTCACTGAGGTTTTTAATTGCATATAAAGTCATTTAAAATTGTGAGTTCACAGTGTTCAATAGAGTTCAGTATTGAAAACCACTGACTAGAGGCTTTAACAGGCTATTTGTAATGTTTTTAATAGCCATACATAATAAATAAATAAATTTGCTTTATAATTAGGTTCACCTTGAATGTATAACAATATTCAAGAGTTATGCAGACATCAGATATGGAAAAAATTCTCCAGTCAGCACAATTTACAAATAATTAAATAAATGTTAATTATGAAAGCATAAAACATATAATAAGAACTAGCTTACCAGTACAAGCTCATTATTTTTTTAATTAAAAACATAATTCAAATATTTTCAATTATCATTTTCAAAAGGGTTGTTATATTTATTTAAAATCATAGATAATAGATAATTAAATATTTACCAATTTATAGAAATCAAGTGGATCTCCCAGAGATTGAATATGAATGCCTCCAGTGAATGTCTGGTTGGTTTCCTAGTCTTTGTGCCATTTTGGTGTGACTTAATCATGGGTAATAAAGAACATTATCAGAACACATTATAACTTCTCTGCATGCTGATCACAGATGAAAAATGTCTTGATAGAGGATATTCTTCAGGGGATACCACATTTCTGCAATCATATTATGTTCTTATCTGTACTCTACAATTCCAGTTCATGTTGTAGAGTAACTCCATGTCTGTGCCTGAAAGGTAGACAGATTTAAAGCACCTATATGTTTTATTTTATGAGATACCAACTTTTTGTATGTATGGCACATTCTTTTTCTCCATAGTGTACTGAGATTAACAACAATTTGAAAGATAAAAAGTTAACATATTAACCTTATTAATAAATATTTGCTGTTTCTTAACAGGAACATGCAATGCTACCAATAAAATAATTTCGTCTAAGTTTTTCTGAGTGAATATATAAAAGTTTCCACAGAGGACAAGAATCAAAAAGCTCTGATAGCATTTGTCAAAAGCGTTAGAGATTTTCTTGATGTATTTTGCTATGTCATTCCAAAATATCTGATGAAACTTGTGGTAAATTTTGCAACTCCAAAAAAATGAAGTGAAACTGATATAAACTTGTTGCAATCATAATTCTCAAAACTATTGTTTAGTGAATACAGGCATACCTTTGAAATATTGTGGGTTTGGTTTCAGATCACTGCAATAAAGCAAAAATTTCAATAAAGCAAGTCAAACAATTTTTTTGGTTTCCCAGTGCATAAAAAAATGTTTAGACCATATTTAGTCTATTAAGTACACAAGAGTATTATATATATGAAAAAAACCAATGTGCATTACTTAAAAATGCTTTATTGCTAAAAAAAATGCTAATGATCATTTTAGCCTTTAGTAAGTCATAATCTTTTTGCTGGTGGAAGGTCTTGCCTTGATGTTGATGGCTGCTGACTAATGAGGGTGGGTTGCTGAAGGATGAAGTGGCTGTGGCAATTTCTTATAAACAGACAACAATGAAGCTGGCTGCACTGATGGACTCTTCCTTTCATGAAAGATTCCTTTGTAGCATGTGATACTGTTTGATAGCATTTTACACACAGTAGCATTTCTTTCAAAATTGAAGTCAATCCTCTCAAACTCTGTCGGTGCTTTATCAACTAAGTTTATGGAATAGTCTAAATCCTTTGTTGTTATTTCAACAATGTTCACTGCATCTTCACCAGGAGTAGATTCCCTCTTAAGAAACCACTTTCTTTGCTCATCACTATGAAGGAACTCCTTATCCACTCAAATTTTATCATGAGACTGAAGCAATTCAGTTACATTTTTAGGCTCCACTTCTAATTCTAGTTCTCTTGGTATTTCTACCACATCTGCAGTTACTTCCTCCATTTTAAAATATTGAACCCCCCAAAGTCATCCATGAGGGCTGGAATCAATTTCATCCCAACTCCCATTAATGTTGATATTTTAACCTCCTCCCATGAATCATGAATGTTCTTAATGGCACCTAGAATGGTGAATCCTTTCCAGAAAGTTTGCAATTTACTTTGCCCACATTTCTCAGAGGAATCACTATCTAAGGCCTAATGAAATGTTACTTCTTAAATAGTAAGACTTGAAAGTAGAAATTACTTTTTGATTTATGGGCTACAGAATGGATGTATTAGCAGGCATGAAAACAACATTAATCTTTGTGCACATCTCCATCAGAGATCTCGGTGACCAGGTGCCATGTCAATGAGGAATAATGTGTTGAAAAGGAATCTTTTTTTCTGAGCAGTATGTCTCAAGACTGGGCTTAAATTATTCAGCTAACCATGCTATAATTAGATGTGCTGTCACCTATGCTTTGTTGTTCCATTTGTAGAGCATAGCCAGAGAAGATTTAGCATAATTCTAAGGGTTCTAGCATTTTTGGAATCATAAATGAGCAATGGCTTCAACTTAGAGTAACAAGCTGCATTAGCCCCTAACAAGAGAGTCAGTGTGTCCTTTGAAGCTTTAAAGCCAGGCATTGACTTTTCCTCTCTATCTATGAAAGTCCTAGATGGTATTTTCTTCCAATAGAAGGCTGTTTTGTCTGTGTTGAAAATCTGTTGTTTAGTGTAGCCACCTTCACCAATTATCTTAGCTAGATGTCTGGATAACTTGCTGCAGCTTCTGCATCAGCACTTGCTCTTTCCCCTTACATTTTTATCTTATGGGGATAGCTTCTTTCTTTAAATCTCATAAACCAACCTCTGCTAGCTTAAGTCTTTTCTTCTGCAGCTTCCTCACCTCTCTCAGCCTTCATAGAATAGAAGAGAGTTAGGGCTTTGCTCTGGATTAGGCTTTGGCTTAAGAAAATGTTACTGCTGGTTTGATCTTTACCTAGACCACTAAAACTCTCTCCATCTCAGCAACAGGGCTGTTTTGCTTTCTTATCATTACTATGTTCACTGGAGTAACACTTTTAATTTCCTTCAAGAACTTTTCCTTTGTTTTCACAACTTGGCTGTTTGGCACAAGAGGCTTAGGTGTCAGCCTATCTTGGCTTTCAACTTACCTTCCTCACTAAGCTTAATCATTTCTAGCTTTTTATTTAAAGGGAGAGACATGTGGCTCTTCCTGTCTCTTGAACACTTAGAGTCCATTATAGGGTTATTAACTAGCCTAATTCAATATTGTTATATGTCAGGGAATAGGGAGGTCTGAGAAGAAGGAGAGAGATGAGTGAACGGCCAATCAGTGGAGAGCAGTCAGAATACATACATTTATCGATTAAGTTCGCTGTTTTATATGAGTGTAGTTCATGGCACCCCAAAACAATTTCAATAGTAACAGCAAAGATCACTGATAATAGATCGCCATAATAGATAAAATAATAATGAAAAAATCTGAAATATTGTGAGAATTATCAAAAGACATGAAGTCAGTACATGCTATTGGAAAAATGGCGCTCGTAGACTTTACTCAATTCCAGGTTGCCACAAAACCTTCAATTTGTAAAAAATGCAATTATCTGAGAAGCACAATACAGTGAAGGTATACCTGTATAAGAACAACACTGCCTATTGAATGCTGTTATCACCTAGATCATTTATATTACTATTTCTTTTGATTTTGGGTGTAGAGAATCCAGAGTATTATACATTCTATGTCAACCCCATTTACAATTATAATGTTTAGAAAGTAGAATTCTGTGCAACCAAATAATTTTCTTTCACTAGGCCATGTATTATCTAAAAATAATGTTAAAGGATAATAATCAAAATATAGCAGTGTATTTCTTTTGTCCCTTTATTAGAGTAAGAGGTATGATTTATTTATTTGACTGATACAATGTTTTTAAACTGGTGTCTACCATATGCTATTATTATGCTTTTTAAAGGAATATACGTTAAAGCAACACGTATTAAAGGAAAAGTTTACAGTGTTAGGAGATGTTTGAGAATCAGAAGGAAGGTATTTGAAGAATGTGATTAAATGATAATTAAATAATATTAATGAAGAATAAGATTTTATTAAAGATTATGATCTTGGTTGGGCATAAGATGTCTAGAAATTCTTTATTCAGAAAGCTATGTAGTAGCAGGGCATTGTGGGGCATGCCTGTAGTCTCAGCTACTCAGGAGGCTGAGGCAGTGGGATTGTTTGAGGCCAGGAGTTTGAGCTTGCTGTGAGCTAGGCTGATGCCATGGCACTCTAGCCCAGGCAACAGAGTGAGACTCTGTCTCAAAAAAAAAAAAAAAAAAAAATTAAAAAAAAAGAAAAAGCTATGTAGGAATAATTAAATAATATACAAAATTACTGGCCTCATGAAACTTATACTTTAGCAAAAAATGCATAACATAAATTAAAATATAATATTTTAGAGTGAGATGGTCTACAGAGAAAATTTTAGATTATAACTGGGGTGGGGTTACAATATTAAATAGTGTGGTCAACAATAAAAGAAAACTATAGGTGCAACATAGATAACATAGATGCAAAAATCCTCAACAAAATACTAGCAACCAAATTCAACAACACATTCAAAAGATTATTCATCATGATCAAGTGGGATTCACCACAGGGATGCTATGATGGTTCAACATATGCAAATCAATCAATGTTCTACATGATATGAACAGAACAAAGGACAAAAAGCATATGATCATTTCAACTGATGCTGAAAAAGCATTCCATAAAATCCAACACTGCTTCATGATAAAAACTCTCAAAAAAACTGGGTATAGAAAGAACTTACCTCAATAGAATAAAAGCCATATATGACAGACCCACAGCTGGTATCCTACTGAATGGGGAAAAACTGAAAGCCTTTCCTTTAAAATCTGGAACAAGATCAGGATGCCTACTTTCACCACTCTTATTCAACATAGTACTGGAAGTTGTACCTAGAGCAGTCAGACAAGAAAAAGAAATAAAGGGCATCCAAATTGGAAAGGAAGAAGTCAAATTATCCTTGTTTGCAGATGATATGATCTTATATCTAGAGAAACATAAAGACTCCCCCCCAAAAACTATTAGAACTGATAAACAAATTCAGTAAAGTTGCAGGATACAAAATCAACATACAAAAATCAGTAGCACTTCTATATGCCAACAGTAAAGAATCTGAAGAAAAAACCAAGAAAGTAATTCCATTTACAATAGTTACAAATGAAATAAAATATCTAGGAATAAACTTACCAAAGAAGTGAAAGATCTCTATAATGAAAACTGTATAATAATAAGGAAAGAAGTTGAAGAGGACACACAAAAAAAGGAAAGGTATTTCATGCTCTTAGATTGGAAGAATCAATATTGTTAAAATGTTCATGCTAACCAAAGCGATCTACAGATTCAATGCAATCCCTATTAAAATACCAATGATATTCTTCACACAAATAGAAAAAATAATGTTAAAATTTATATGGAACCATAAAAGACCCAGAATAGTCAAAGCCATCCTGAGTAAAAAGAACAAAACTGGAGGAATCACATTACCTAACTGCAAATTATACTACAGAACTGTAGTAACCAAAACAGCATGGTACTGGCATAAAAACAGACCCACAAACCAATGGAACAGAACAAAGAATCCAGAAATAAACCCATACACTATAGAGAATTTATCTTCATTCACTAGGTGCCAAGAACATACAGTGGGGAAAGGATAGTCTCTTAAATAAATGGTGCTGGGGAAACTGGATATCCATATGCAGAAGAATGGAATTAGACCCTTATCTCTCACCATATAAAAAATCAAATCAAAATGGATTAAAGACTTAAAATCTAAGACCTGAAACTATAAAACTACTAAAAGAAAATAATGGGGAAATACTTCGGGACATTGGTCTGGTCAAGGACTTCTTGGGTAATACTGCTAAAGCATAGGTAACCAAAGCAAAACTGGACATATGGGACCACAGCAAAGGAAACAATCAAAAAAGGTAAAAGATAATCTATATACAATGGTCAAAAATATTTGCAAACTACTCATCTGACAAGGGATTAATAACTAGAATATATAAGAAGTGGCAAAATCTCAAGGGGAAAAGAATGAAATAATCTGATTAAGACATGGGCAAAGGATTTGAATAGACATTTCTCAAAAGAAGACATAATAATGGCCAACAGGTATGCAAAAAAAATGCTCAACATCATTCATCATCAGAGAAATGCAAATCAAAACTATGACAAGGTATCATCTCACCCCAGGTAAATAAAATGGCTTTTATCAAAAAGACAGGCAATAATGAATGCAGGCAAGGATGTGGAGAAAGGGGAATTCTCATACACTGTTGGTGGGAATGTAAATTAGTGCAACCACTATGGAATACAGTATGAATGTTTCTCAAAAAACTGAAAATAGAACTACTATATAACCCAGCAATCCTACTGCTGGGTATATATCCAAAGAATGGGAATTCAGTATATTGAAAAGATATCTACAACACTCCCATATTTATATTGCAGCACTATTCAAAATAGCGAAGATTTGGAATCAACCTAACTGTCCATCGATGGATGAATAGATAAAGAAATTGTGGCACATATATATACACAATGGATTATTGTATAGCCACAAAAAAGAATGAAATTCTTCCATTTTCTACAACATGGATGGAACCAGGGGACATTTTCTTAAGTTGAGTAACCCAAGCCCAGAAAGATAAATCTCACATGTCCAAGCAGAGAAAGATAAATCTCACATGTTCTCATGTGGGAGCTAAACATTAAATAAAATTGACCTCACGGAGACAGAGAGTAGTATGCTGGTTACCAGAGGCTGGGAAGGGTAGTGGGGGGTGGTGAGGAAAGTGGGAATGGTTAATGGGTGAAAAAAATATAGTTAGAAGGAACAATATTTGATATGACAACAAAGTGACTATAATCACCAATAAGTTAAGGTATACTTTAAAATCACAAAAAAAGTGGAATTAGAATGTTCCTAACACAAAGAAATGTTAAATGCCTGAGGTGATGAAAGTCCCAATTACCCTGATATGATGAATTTGCATTGCATGCCTCTATGAAAACATCACATGTACCCTATAAAGACATACAACTATTATGTACCCATCATAATTAAAAAGAGAAAATTTAAAAAATGTGTGGTGTATTAAAAGATCTCAACAGACAGGGTCAGTACTGTGCATATATTATTATCCCATTTGTGTACATTAATATGTATGATCTTTATGTCAGAAAAATGTTTTCCAAAAGGATACATAAGATAGTTAATAGTGGCAATGTTTAGATAGAAGATTCAGAGGTAAGGTGGAATATGGGAGAAGCTTTTACTTTTTTATTTTATACTTTTCTGTACTGTGGTTTTTGATTTTTAACTACTTGTATTGTTAATATTACTTTAAAAAGACGTGAAAAAAGAGCCATTTGTATATCCTTGGCATAGTCTCTTTTCAGACAAACCTCATCAGCAGTTGATGTAAGAATTTACCGTTGCCCTTTTGATGCCATCTCAGCATCTTGAAATGAATTTTGCAAGTGTCCTATTTCCTAACTTCCTTTCTCAGAGCCTAGTCCACTGATTTACTAGGTCATAAGTTCACTAAGAAAAATCAGTTCCTCAATTTCAGCTTCTTGGCTACATAGCAACTACATCAATCTTAGCACTCATTTCCATAACTTCTCCACGCTGACTCTTGTACCAGCCAACTATAACTGCACATGTGAATATACTCACTCCTGCCTCTGTACTGCAGATCTGTCCTTCACCATCCAGAAATGCATTTCCTTCTCTTCTGAGCAGAACGAAGTCTCTTCTTTCAAAACTCTCCTCCCATATGAAAATTTCCTGCATTTATTTCCAATTTATTTTTATCACTGAGAATTCCCAAATATAATTTACACTGTATTACCCTATGCAGGTATCGGTTCTGTTTCTGTATTAAGTGTGTACTCTCCTTAAGAGCAAAAGTCAAGCTGTTCTTAGTTATCTTCACATCTTGACCTAATATATGCACCTCATGCAATAGGTAATCTCTCCACATTGCTGCATTAACTGAGATAATTTTATTAATTCATATTGCTTAGAAAATAAATCTATAAAAACATGGGAATGATGGTGCCTAGTATGGTCCTGTAAGTAATCTCAAATCCTTTTTAGTAAATTCTGTGGATTTACTTGCTCATCTTTCATTCTACTCTCTTTCTAGAATGACTTTTTACTATTGCAGAAGCTGGAAAGCTAAAAACTGTTTACCAATCTCCTCTGTAAAACTATTGAGATATCTGAAAGGTGAAAGTGAGGCAAAGGACTACATCTTACTCAATTTGCTGTTTTTCTTTTTCTTCCCACAACAAGCAAAGTCTTAATGAAGAACGAGAAGATTTTCTGTGGCAGACTCGTATGCCCATTCTTCAGGTTTCTATGTGTCAAGAGGCAGTTGTGCTAGAGGAGGTGGCCAGAGGACACATTCTCATGTCCATTCACCAACTTTCAGGCTGCCATACAGAGGAATTTCCCGGTGACTGGATGGGAATATGGCTGCTTTTACTCCTTCTTTTCTTTTTTTATCAGTCTCTTGAAGGACTTTATTTCCATATTTAGGAATGTTTTATAAAGTATATTAAAATTCTATAAAATTATTGATATCATATTGCATTTTAAATAAATTGCCTTTATGAAAAAGAAGAAATATGCATAGGAACTATATTTGAAATAAAGGGCCTCCTTAAATTATTGTACAAAAGATAGTGGAATGCATTATTGTTAGAATAATATATATGAAATACATATGAGGGAAATTTTTTGTTTTGATTTTTGCCCTGTGGGAAACTCTATCAAAATGTTCGGATGATAAATTCTGTTGGTAATTTTTTTTATGGTTGAGAATCTTTTATTGTCTACCTTATCATGCTTCTCTGCCACAAAATACAGTTATGAATTGAAATTAAAATATTTCATTTCCTGTGACCAAACGTTTGAAGAAATATTTTTTTTCTATTTTTTATTGATACATAATAGATATATATATTTTGGGGGTACATGTGATAATATGATACATTCATATAATGTGTAAAGATCAAATCAGGATAATTGGGGTATTTGTCGCCTTAAATATTTGTCTTTTCTTTATGCTAGGAGCATTCAAATTATTCTCTTCTACCTATTTTGAAATGTACAATAGATTATTGTTAACTATAGTCACCCTATTGATCTACCAAGCACTAGGTCTTATTTCTTCTATCTAACTGTATGTTTGTACTCATCAATCAGTACCTGGCTTCTGTGTTCCAATGGCAGCCGACATGGATCACTCCCAAGGCCCACCAGAGCCCAGTCCACTCTTTCCAGTGACTTTACGAGGACCTAATTCCTTATGTGTATTAGTTTCTTAAGACTAAATTGCCTTGAACTTGACAGCTTAACACAACAGAAATTTATTCTCTTATAGTTCTGGAGTCCACACGTCCAAAACGAGTCTTACGAAGCTAAAATCAAGATGTTGTAAGGGCTATACTCACTTCAGAGGCTCTACGGGAAGATCAGCTTCCTGGGCTTTCCCACTATCTAGACTCTAGAGCTTCAGTTTTTGGATTCCTTGGCTCACTTCCCTTTCCTTCACGTTCAAAGCCAGAAGCTTAGCATCTTCTCTAATTCTGCTTCCATCACATGTACTCTCTGTCTTCTGCCTAAAATCTCCTTCTTCCTCCCTCTAGTAAGGAAATTTATAATTGTATTTAGGGCTTATCCGGATAATCCAGGATAACCCCTCCATCTCAAGATCCTTAATTTAATCACAGCTGCAAAATTGATTTTACCATATAAAGTAACATTCACAGGTTCCAGGGATTGGCACCTGAATCACTTTGGGGACCATTATTCAGCCTACCACACTATGCCTTCCTCTTTCACATGTCACCATATGAGGTAACATATTCACAAATTCAAGGCATTAAGAAGGTAACATCTTTTTTTCTTTTTTTCTTTGAGGGGAAGCATTATTCTGTTTGCCACAGAAAGGTATGCAGAATAAATGTGAAAATATGATATAAAAATAATGAAACTTATAGTAATGTCAGGAGGATTTTTTTTCCTGATCACCTTCCCCACCTCTGGCCCATCCTTCCTGTTTAGCTCTGACTGTTGCTGCTCTCCTAGATAAACGTCCCGCAGCAGCCAATGAAGCCTCAACAAGTCACCAAACACACTGAGTAGATCCTACCTCCCTGCCGTGGCTCCTCTTGCTCCTCTAGGTTGAACGGCTCCCTCCTTCCTCTCCTTACAGCTTCAGTACTTCTCCGTTATTGCAGTGACCAACACAAATTCTTTGTGCTCCCTAAAAGCTTCCTCCATCACTTCGGCTTAAAGGGATTTCTGAGATCCTATAGCCTTTAAACACTATAAGATTTATGATCTAGGCAGTTACCTTTACATATGACCACATCGTTTATCCCTAACAAGAAATGTAAGTTCCTGCAGGTAAGGTCAGATACTCTATTTTGCATTCACAGTTACTTAATTATTTGTCATTCCTGAATATACTAAAATAATTCATATTATTAAGCTTAAAAGAATATCTTGAATATGTCTATTTTTTCTCCAAATATTCTATAACATAAAAATTGGCTTTAAACATCTTATTAACTTGCTGTGTTTTCACATTGTACTTAGACCAGTCAATGACTACAGAGACATTACAGTAGACAGTATGTAAAAAATCTCCTTTTTTCCTAAAACTTTAATCCATTTTCTAGAAGAATCAAATAATTCTTTCTGTTCAAAAGCATATGTAAACCATAGTCCTGTAAGCACTAAGAAAAGTGGCACAGTGAAAATTTCAGTTTTAATATTTCAATGTTTGTTAATGTTATTGTCATGAATAGTCTTCTCAAGATTGCAAATTATATTTCTATGGATGGTATTTTCTAAAGATTTGCTCCTTGCTGTGAAATATACAAAAATGATGGTTCTCATATCATGAATTCCCACATATGGAACTATGGAACAATGAAAGGAAATTTGGATATTTGGATAAGAATATTAGATAACAAAAATAATTATAAATAAGACTAAATAGGACAAAGATTCAATGATTACACAATCTAAATTTTGATGAGTGACTTGTGGATAATATAAGGAGTAAATGTCAGTTTGAAATATTTTATTTTAAAAACATAGCTAGGATTATATTAAATCTGTTAAATCTTTTTATATTAGGTGAGAAACGTGTCAAATGTTATAAGCACTTATGTTTTCTTAGAATATAAAAAGTAATACTTTAGAAGGGACCTTTTGAATAAAGGACACAAAACATGTTCAAAAGTATAGAGAACTTTTGGCATTGATCTTTCTAAAGAAACCAAGAAGTTATTTTGTAAATGCCTAAATCCCTGTATTAAATAAGACTTCTATTTTGTCTAAAATATAAATGTTTAAAAGTGACCCATTTTATGATATGATTTAACTTATTCCTATATGCATAATTTTTCATTCAAACATCCCAAACCATATACTATTATTAATATTTCTGTGTATCCATACACATGCTATTTATGTTTCTATCCATTCATCTATCCATGGTATTTATGTCTGTCACATTAAAAGAAATGGAATGCTCAGAATGAGTCAATACTTTCTTAGTGATACAACTATGTAAGAATTTCTCACTGGACTTGAACTTTGTTTTATTGGTGGAACTCTTTCTTCAAATGAAATCTTGTAGATATCTTCTAACAAGCAAAATAAGCTGAACTGCCCTGGGAGTGAGGAAGAGAAGATGGGATGAAGACCCTCTCATTGATCACCCTTTTTCTTGGTCCTCTAAAATATATCTCAGGAATTTTTAGGGCTTAATGAAACACAGTTAGAAAAAGAGGAATATATAAATGCTCTGGTAAGATGTAGAGTATACTGCATGCTTTATAAAGACTTTCTTCACAAAAGTGAACATATAAAGCCAATCATTTAGTGTTAACTCTAAGCTGTTTTGTTATCTCATCTGGAATTGTCCATCTAGAATCCCATATGGTTCTAGCAAGCCAATCTTTTAGAGTGTGTGCATGTAGTAAACAGGTGTATACATACATGCTTCCTGGCTTTCGCCTCACTTTTGCAGTTGTCTCTCTCAACCTTTCTGCTATACCCTGCATTCCAACCAAAAATAAATGCTTTCTGCTCCTTAAACATATTTTTGTTTTTCTACTTTTGTGTTTCTCAATCTGTCAGTCTCTGCCAGGGATTCTGCTTTGTCTCCACCATTCACAAATTCAGCCTTTTACCACTTGGGTATAAAGCTTTCTGATAATCACAAGTTTATCCTTCCTGAGTGTGCCCCCAATTCTAGCCTATGATATTTCTAATTTTAAGAGACTTACAAGTGCTTTTAATTTTTTAATTAAAAGAATTCTCTTTATAGTTTTCTTAAGATATGTATCCTATTTTGCTTTTAAAATATTTTTTTTTTTTTTTTGAGACAGAGTCTCACTCTCTTGCCTGGAGCAAGTGCCGTGGCGTCAGCCTCGCTCACAGCAACCTCAAACTCCTGGACTCAAGCAATCCTACTGTCTCAGCCTCCCAAGTAGCTGGGACTACAGGCATGAGCCACCATGCCCGGCTAATTTTTTCTATATATATTTTTAGCTGTCCAATTAATTTCTTTCTATTTTTGATAGAGACCGGGTCTCGCTCTTGCTCAGGCTGGTCTCGAACTCCCGAGCTCAGAACGATCCGCCCACCTCGGCCTCCCAGAGTGCTAGGATTACAGGCGTGAGCCACCGCGCCCGGCTGAGATGGGATCTCTTGATGTTGCCCAGGCTGGGCTCAAACTCCTGCTCTCAAGCTATCCTCCCCCCTAGGCCTCTCAAAGTGCTGGGATTACAGATATGAGACGCTGTGCCCGGCCAGGGGTCTCTAATAACTGACTCAGAGCCTCCCCACACTTTAAAAACATATATAATGGGTCTAGCTGTGTGTCGGTGTTTGGGGGCCCGAATTTTTCCCTTATCCTCCTATACACACCTCACTTTGGGAACATGAAGCTCATCTACCCCCCATCTTGGTATCACACCGCACCTGCTCTGCCTGCTTCCTTCCCAGGCTCACTGGGGACAGAGCCCCGCCAGGGAGGCGGAGACGGGCGCTCTCCCGGCCCTGCCACCAACGCACTGTGCGGTCCCAGACTCGGCCTCTCTGGGCCTCAGTTTCCACAAGTGTAGGAAAGCCGGATCCTGTCCCCTAGGAGCCGGCCTCTGGCTGGCTCGCTAGTGCTGGCGCTTGCCCGCCGGGCGGGGTCCTGGGGAGGGGACAGGGAGAGGGCGGGGCGGGAGGGGCGGCCCCCTGTGCCTTTGCCCTGCGCTCTTCGGCCCAGTGGCCCGGCACGGGGCGCTCGCACCCTGGCGGGGGACCGGGAAAGTCGCCCCGCAGAGCCAGGGGAAACCTGCACCAAGCAAGCGTCCCGCCACCGCGATGACCCCAAAGGAAGCACGTCCCAAACGACGCGCTGCCCCTGGAAGCCGCTTGGGTGTCTGCTACCCCCACCCCCAGCTCGGTGGGCTGCGCCAGCCGGGGACCCCTGCCTCTGCTTCCTCGTCTGTTATGGGGAGGAGCGACAGTAACACAGAGGCGGACGCGCAGCCCTTGCTGTTATCCTCGACAATTCGGAGCTTGGCCTTGGGCTGGACCAGCCAGACCAGGGGCCGGCCTGGCCTCCCTCCCCTCAAGGCCTGGCCTTGCCTGCGTTCTCCGTGCACCCTCCGTGGACCGCGTGGCCGGGCCGCAGGCTCCTCCGATGGTCCTTTCCCTGGCTGGGGGCACGCGCGCCCCTGCCCTCCCCAGCCCCACCCCGCAGTCAGCCCCTACTGACTGGGACACGTCCTCCCCTGCCCCGACCCAGGCTGGGGAAGCCTACTGACTGCTTCTCAAAATAGTATTTTTAAATGGATAAAATAGGAAGATTAGGAAGAAAATCAACTACAATACATGGAAACACAGTTAATAAAATGTTTATAACGTGTAATGCAGTCATGTATTCGATTTATGTATGCATTAAATAACAAGGTGAAAGCTGCAAATCTAATATTCATAAGTTTGAAGTAGCAGTGAGCATAAATGATATTTAGAGATTTCTGTAATAACTGAAACATCTGGGTTTCGCAGGTATAGCTAACGCTACTGAGGTTTGCGGCCACTTTCTTAATTGATGGGAACATAAACATCAGAGGTGGGTGGCAATGAGAACATTCATTTTTTCAGTCCGACTTGGAAACCCCTGACTTCTGTCCTCTGAGCTGCTGCCCTCCCCTCGTTCTGTCTGAGGTCCCCAGGTAAGGCTCCGACTCCGGATGATGGGGTGTGGAAGAGGGTGGAGAGGAAAGGCCTTCCCATCGGGTGGTCTGTTTGAAAGGGAAGCTCAGGTCCAGTTTTCATACCTCTGGGCCTTTGCACCTGCCGCTCCCTCTGCCACCCCAGCTCCAGTGTCTCCTCCTTGCAAACACGCACTGCACCCGGCCCAGCACGGCTCGCCTCTCACTCTCACTCCCTAGGGTCTCACCCACTCAGCTCAGGGCGCGTGTTGTTCTTGGGTTCGTGTTTGGGCCTGGGCCCCTGCCGGGCTGAGCCACGTAAGGCTGGGGCTGGGGCTGCGCCATCCCTGGGTCTCCAGGGCCCAGATCAACACCAGCACTCAGTGAGTGTTTCTTAAATGAACAAATAAATGACAAGCTCATGTCCTGCCATGTTCTCTCAGCTCTTTGCAGGGGGCAGCCACCTGTGACTCATCTTTGGGCCTTCTTCCCTGGGCCGCTGCCCACCCCACAGTGAGGGGGAGACTGGAGGGAAGGAGAGGCAGCAGCTAGCACTGGTCCACCTCCTCCTATGGCCAGGCTCCTGCTGGACCATCTTGCAGACCTTGCAGGCAATTCCGCCAAGGGCCCATGTCACAGATGGGGAGCCTGGCTCTTGGAACGGCGGTGGCCCCCTCCCTCGGTCTGGCAGTTGGCAAGCGGTGCAGGAGGGATTCCAACCAGCCTGCCCGGGTCACCTTGCCCTCCAGGCAACATTTACAGGGTGCCTTGGGGAAAAGGGCCTCTGCAGAGGCCAAGGTGATGGAGGTTGGTGGCCTCTTGTGAGAATAAGGCCATGCCCTCTGACGGGCAGTCCTTTGACTGAAAACTCTTTATTAAATGGTTAAGTCACCATTAAAACAAAAACCAAAAACACTTCTGATTTCATTCCCCTGTGCACCCATGGTCCACCCCAGCTGAGGGAGACACTAAGACGCAGGGGACAGAGAAGCAGCAGCTACCTCAGAGCTCCTCACCTGGTGGGGGCACCAGGGCTGTGAGCTGGAGGTGGGAGGGCTTCACAGAGGAGGTGCTGCTTGGATGAGGCCAAATGGGTCAATAGGAATTCCCTGTAGAAGGTGGAGGGAGGAGGAGGACGCGGCATGTGCAAAGGCCGGGGGGTGAACCTGCATGTCCTATTGCAGCAACTGTGAGTTCAGCTTGGGGGCCTTGGCCCTCAGGAGCCTCCAGCACAGCACATGAAACCAGTCAGCCACAAAGCCAGGAAGTGGGTGTTCAGAGGCTTCTACTTCTGCAGGCGAAATTGAGAGAACCACGTTGAGCTGGTTTCCTGCGGAGGGGACCCTAGAGCACAGTCCATTTGCACGGGCCTCTAGCCATGGCGGGGTCTGGAAGGTAGTGAGCAGAGTGGGGAGGGCACTCCAGGCAGAGGGCAGACTGGATGGGGCATAGATGAGTGAGGCTGCCTGTGCCCTGTGGCTGGAGGAAGGGTGAGAACTGAGCTGGGACAGCTGGCCTGGGCGGGAGCAGGGAGGGCCCAGGACACTGGGCGGAGGCATCTGAGGCTGGGGGGTGCGCGGTGGGGTGTGCGGGGACAGGGAGCCACAAAGGCCTTTGGAGCTTTGGCACTGGGGGGAGGGTGGTGGTGGGGGGTGGTGGGCGCCCTCCAACTTGACACACCCACCCACCCAATGGATACAGACCTCTCATCTCATTGGATTCAGCCCACATCCTGTGAAGAAGGCAGATGATTATTCATCCATTCAAAAAATATGATCCGTGTTTAGATCTGAGGTGGAATGACAGAGAATTTTCACATTCTGTACTGTATACTTCTAAACCGCTGGATTTATATATACATATATATATATATATATACACACACATATAATGAACATGTGTTACCTCTGTAATCAGAAAGACAAAAAAGATTTTTTTTAAAAAAGATCATGCCAGGTGCAATGGCTCACGCCTATAATCCCAGCAGTTTGAGAAGCTAATGCAGAAGGATTGCTTGAAGCCAAGGGTTCAACACCAGCCTGGGCAACAGGGCATGACCACATCTCTACAAAAAATTTAAAAATCAGCCAGGTGTGGTGGTGCACGCCTGTAGTCCCAGCTACTCGGGAGGCTGAGGCAGGAGGATCGCTTGAGCCCAGGAGTTGGAAGTTGCAGTGAGCTGTGATGACGCCACTGCACTCCAGTCTGGGCAACAGAGTGAGACCCTGTCTCTAAAAAATAAATAAATAAAAATTTCTTTTTAAAAAAATCATGATCCAAGGCTGGGATGCAAACTTGACTAATATCTCCCTGGGGTTAGTACCGCTAATGTTGAGGCAGGTTGCTGAAGATAAAGATTAACAAAAGGGCCCAGGTCCCTTGGCTCAAAGTCCTGCTGGGAACACAAATCCTTTTTCACAAGAGAGGGCAAAATGGTCTCACGGTGAAAAGAGAAGTTCCTGGGACTGGAACATAAAAATACAAGGGTCGATAGGATTATGGAAGTTGGAATATTTAAACAGATGTTATATGTAAAGCAGTTGTGTCTCCTTTCCCTAAATGTTTTATGGGAACGACGTTGTATCTGTCTGGGGAGTGTTTCCGCTACCTAGCAGTGTAAAACAGGCACATAAATCTGCCCTTTTAGCAGTATTAATTGGATTTGCCAAATGAAAACCAGCT
The DNA here is from genome assembly GCA_963575035.1 of Avahi laniger. Lineage (NCBI taxonomy): Eukaryota > Metazoa > Chordata > Mammalia > Primates > Indriidae > Avahi > Avahi laniger. Next base: position 69,095 of record CAUYSK010115490.1, read on the forward strand.
AGATTGCCTGAGCCCACAGAGTGTAGAGTAGGAGCTGGAGCTCTGGTGGGGACAAATTCTCCCCGACAGCCCTCTGCAGAGCATCTACTGGGGCTCATGACAAAGGCCTGTGACACCTCCCCAGTGACAACTACTGGGACTTTGGACTAGAGAATTTCTACTTGAGGTGGCATCTACTTCCTTGCTATGGGCTATCCCCATGACGGAAGGACATGAAGTGATCTTGACACCTGAAATAAGCATGCTGTCTCTGGCGACATCAGAGAAACCCTCTAAGGGAGACAGTGGTGCCCAGATGGGTTCCATAATAAAACGGAAAGGTTTTGTATGGGACAGCGCTACCGGGGCCGTGCAAGGAGGAGATATCATGAGCAGGGAGCCTCTCTTCCCCCAGGACTGACGCTGGAACTATGTGAGGAGCTTCTGGAATGCCCAGGGAACCGCTCTCGCCTCACTGACGGAGAGCTGCTTGGTGTGTGGCTGGCAGTTGTGAGTTGGACAGACGACACCCTGTTCGAAGGCTGATGGAAGAAGGGCCAAGGAAACTGTTTTCCTTTGAGATATTTACAGCACAGAGAAATTGGGTAAAGTGCACTTTTGTGACCAAAATATACCTTTCTCTCTACCTGATTTCTCCAACATCTGGAAACCATTCACAAGTATTCTTATTTTATGGCACTGTCATTATTTGCGTAAGTTCAATAGGGATCTGTTTTCCTTTGTAACAGGACACATTGGAGACACTGGTTCTTTTACCAAGGCTTTCACTGGAGTGGCATGTTTTCAGACGTGACCAGACTGCTTTGGGGAATCGAGGTTGACTTTATAGAGTGGATAAATAGACTGGCCTGGTCCCTTGTCTATATAGATGCCTTACAAGCTTCCTGACCTGTGGTAAGTAAAGGACGTCACTTTCTGATATTTTGGGACCTCAAGAGGAGGGAAGTTCACCGATTCTTTCAGTCTGGTGGCAAATCCTTGTCTTGGCTTCCTGGCCTTGAGGCCTTTAGAAAGTGTAATCCAAAATTCTTTATGAAAGTTCCAGCAATGCCAACTTAAAAAAAGCCTAGCCAAGCATGGTGGCTCACTCCTGTAATCCCAGTGACTCAGGAGGCTGAGGCTGGAGGATCTTTTGAGACCAGGAGTTCAAGACCAGCCTGGACAACATAGCGGACCCCCATCTCTGAAAAAAATAAAATAAGAAAAAATAGCTGGGCGTGGTGATATGTACCTGTAGTCCCCACTACTCTGGAGGCTGAGGCAGGAGGATCACTTGAGCCAGGTTGCAGTGAGCTATGATTGAGCCACTACACTCCAGCCTTGGTGACAGAATAAGACCCCCTATTTAAAAAATAAAAACAAAAATAAATAAAAAAGAGCCAATCACTGGCCAATCACTGTTCTTGCTGTGCTTTATGCAAATAATCAGGCCAAATATAAGACTAAAACTTACTTTGCAAACAAATTGGTCTTACTATGATTTCTCTTTGGTAGAAATGGGAAAACTGGAGAGAAAAAAATTATGTTTCAAAAGAAAACAATAGTACACCCATTAATAGATTCTAGACCTAACCATTGCTTTTGAATTTTTTTATTATTTGCCTACAATTTGGGCTAAATGCTGAATTGTTTCCTGGCCGCGGCAAGTCCCTAAAGAGGAACTGGGTTTTAATTTTCTTCATGAGGCTTTTAGTAGGCTCCTTAGTGGAACTGTTCGTTGTTGCCGTGGCATACAAATTCTCTCATGATTGCCATCCTGCATGCATTGTACTTCTACTGTTCACATTATTAATGTTATATACCTTTCATTGTTTTACTTCTGAGAAAACCAAAATTGCAGTATTCCAAAGACTAGAGATGATTCAGCAAAGACTGCAAACCTCTCTCCTTTGGAAGTGCGCCGGGCCCAGTCTGTCTTCCACAGCCCATGCGCTGCTGCTCGTGTTATAAGGGATCAAGCGCCTTGCCCTCTTCCTAAAGGCTGAGGGACCAGCGGGGGGAGGTGGATGCATGAGATCGTAAGAGCCGGATTGGGGGGTGGGGGGTGGAGGCTAAAGCAACTCCATCTTGGATGCTAATCTGCCACGTTCCCTTCTGATTAACCCCTGTTCCGGAAATGCCTCTAAGATTTCAAGTTTTTTGTTACCATAAATCCTGACCTTAGGTCAAAATAACCTTGACCATAAATCGTTCTGTTAAAGAGGTTCATATAGAATTCTTGTCTTTCCTTGAGGGGTCGACTCCAAGTGTCCCCCACGTTCCTTCCCTATGGCACGTAAGCCCTGGGTCTGGCGCGATGGCGCGGGATCCACTGTCTTGTCTCGCAGCCGCCCAGGACGTGGCTTCTGTTCGTGAGTGCCTATTAAATGGCTCTTTCTGAGAAACTGGACATCTCAGCCTCTTTCTTCTCAGCTTCCTGGGCCTTTGGGAGTAGGATTGCATGGCCCTGCTCGCCGCGGAGCACTGTGTCTCTAAAGGCCGGTGTGGCACCAGGCCCCCTCTCCACGCCCACAGGCCCGTGGGAACCACAGCGGCAGGTTCCCAGCGGCCTCAGCAACTGCTGAGGCTTTTAACCGGCGGCTCCCAATCTTGCCCTTCCATCCTATTTCTCTTTTTGCACTGGCTGTTACCGAAAGTTCTGCACTTGTGCCCGAGGCTGAATCGGTGAGAATGAAGGACGAGGACAAGCGGTTTAAGGAAAAGAAAAGAGAAGTTTATCAATTGGCTGGTAAGTGAGGAGGGCGGTGGACTAGCATCTCACAGACTGCCATCCAGACTTTAAGCAGAAACACAGGGCTTTTTATTCAATCTGCTCTGTGCAACACAGAGCACGAAACAGGGCTTTTTAAAAGGGGAGTTTTCATCAGTTGGGCTTGGGTCTACGTGACCAATGTCACATGTCGTGACTCCAGGCTATTGTTTAACTATAACTGGCGGTTATGGTAGACCTTATCTCCAGTGACTACGATCTCGTGACCCTTGTCTGGGCAATGCTGTTGAGCTGTCTCCTGTGATTTAAGACTGTGGTCTACGACCCCCAGGCCGAGGCCAGGACCTGTCCATGGTCTGTCAGGAACCAGGCTGCGCATCAGCGCCTGAGCTCCATGCCTCCCCCGCCATCCCCTGGTCCATGGAAAAATTGTCTTCCATGAAACTTAGGAACTGGGCCGCACAGCAGGAGGTGAGCTGCAGGCCAGCGAGTGAAGCTTCATCTGTATTTACAGCCGCGCCCCATTGCTGGCATCACTGCCTGAGCACCGCCTTCCCCCACCCTCCATGGGAAAATTGTCTTCCACAAAACTGGTACTTGGTGCCAAAAAGGTTGGGGACCGCTGGTTTAAGATACTAGAAAAGGAGCAACAGAGAACATTTTTCTGCCCCTTTGATTACTGACCTTGGGCAGGAATGCAGGTTTTAATTCCCAAAAATGGTGGGGAGTTTTAAAAAGACAACTCGTAAAACATTTCGTTACCCTTTTTCAGACCTTTACCTCTGTTACATGGCCACCAGGAAGCTCATGTCAAATGTCGAATTCCCCTCCCTCCCATTTTTGTCATTTGCAGCAGAATGTTCTAGCATGCATTTTTGGATACTCACTTTTTTCCTGACTTTGTCTGACTCCTCCACCTTTTTTTACGTTATATTCATTTTTATTGTAAGCTGCACCAAATTCTTTTTGGATGGAGATAGGACACAAATAGATACATTTTTTTCCTTAAAAGCCATAGGAAAGCAACTGAAAAGAAAAACCTAACTAAAAAAAAGCACATCGATTGAGGTGAATTAGACAGTTTTTGTTTCTTTTCTTCTCTCTCCTCCTCTCAGAGGCAGCCTTGGGCTGTGTGCCCTTGTGCACTTTCTGAACCTCTCTGAGCCTCACTTCCCCTCTTCGTGACATGGGTGATAGTAGCAGCTGTCAGGACCATGGTGAAGATGAAAGACAGTGAGTGTCAGGTGCCTGGCCCTGTGCCCTGCTTGTTTTCTGCTAAAAGCATCAAGACCCTTGCCGGGCTATGTGCTGGAAGTGTGGCACACCTCCTGGTGACCAGGACTTCCTCGGTGTCCATACATTTGTACGTTTTGTTTGTTCATTCATTCATTTTTTTATCCAGGAAACAATTCTGAGCCCCTACTATGTGCCCTGCACCAGGTCTGGAGAGTCAGCAGGGAAGGAGGCCAGCCGGGCTTCACACTCAGTGTGCTCACTCCCAGACAGGGACTTCTCGCAGCGAGGCTGATTGTGAGTCAGACTGGGGTGGAAGTCAGGCAGCCCAGGGCAGTCGCCAAAGTTTGCAACCCCCTGCCTGACAGGCAGACATTACCAGGGCTTGCAGGTGGTCTGGAAAGCTCCCTCTGGGGATTCCCTCCCCACCCACCACCAACCAGGCTGGCCTCAGAGCAGAGACCAGGAAGAAAAGTAGGTAGGAGGCCTGGCATGATGCTAAAAAGTAGTATGAATCAATTTCCTTTAAAAATATTATGAAAGGGAGAGCAATGGTGCACACCTGCAGTCCCAGCTACTCAGGAAGTAAGGCAGGATGCAGGAGGAATGGTTGAGTCTAGGAGTTCGAGGCTGGAGTTCGAGGCTGCAGTGAGCTATGATCGCACCACTACTACCCAGCCTGGGTGACAGAGCCAGACCCTGTCTCTAAAATCATTTTTTTTAAAATTGAAAATAAAATAAATTTTAAAAAAGCTTTCATTAGGTGCTCCTTCAAAGGTCTCTGCAGGACCCACGTTCCTGCAGTAACCATGCGCGGTAGAATAAGAAATGTATTTGGTCTTTGTTCCAGGTACCAGGCACAGAGCTCCTAAAATCCTAGGAATTTCCTGAGTAATAGGAGTGTATTTTGTTATTCATAATGAGCCCCTTTCAATCACACCGAGTTTATGCTAATCAGGTGACACAGGGTGGGGCCCTAGGTAGCCACCAGGAAGACCAAGTGACTAGTACTTTGTAAAATAATGGTGCGGATATACCCTTCCTACTGGGCCATATGTATGCGATTCTTTTGTTCCCAACTTAAAGGGACAAAGTGGCTAATCTGACCAAAAGAGGGGGTAAATCAGATAAAACCATCCCAAATTTGCGTCACACCATCCTGAAATCTAGTTGTCTCATTTCTCGGTTGAGGCAGTGCTAGCATTAAAGCTAATTATTACCAGGCCAGCGATGCATGTTGACCTTAGTCATAACAGTGTTTCGCATCAAAGACTGGTCTTGAGAATCACCAATCTTGTCCTTGGAAAGGAGACAGTCACCATGACAGGTCAGAACCACCGGAGAGAGGCACGCGGCGGTAGACCCAACACGTGCTTTCTGTAATCCACAGCATAGCCAAGTCCACTGCAAAACGAGGTTTGTTCCACATGCAGCCACTGGTGACGGCAGCAGCAAAGCATAAGAACTAGGGATGAAAAGAAAGAAATTTAGTGGAAACTCACAAAGGAAGACCTTCTCCATCTATTAACGATTATTAATATTTAAGAGTTCATTTAGTCACAGGCCTGGTTCAGTGTCTGGGGAAAGCAGACTGCCTCAGATGTTGCCTTTTTCTTGTCCTTGTTGGTTCTGGAGAATTTCAGTTCTAGGTCACCGGTTTGAGAGGAAGCCCAAATTGAAGAAGTGGCTTTCTCCAAGTGGGTGATGTGTATCCAGGAAACAATTCCTTTTAGCTTGGCGGTACAAGGATCGGTCAGGAGCGCTTGGTAAGGTCCCTTCCACCTTGGTTTGAGGAAGTCCTTAAAAAAATGCTATTTCCAACAAAGTCTCCTGGTTGAAGTCCATGGTCCTTGAGTTCTTCAACTCCTAGGAGCTCACTATGGAGTCTTTTACTAAATTACAGTTTTGACTTAGCTGCCTTAAAGGCTGCTGCAAATAACATAACATATCCCCTTTAAATATCATAGACTCACAATTTCCTAGAGACAATTTCATAGGTCGGGCTGTTACTATTTCAAATGGAGACACCTGGTATTTACTAAAAGGCGTTGATCTTAGGCTAAGCAAAACCAACGTAAGAGCTTTTGGCCAGGCATTTTAAAAGCCTCAGTTAATTTTTTTTGGTCGGGGATGGGGGCAGAGTCTTGCTCTGTTGCCCAGGCTAGAGTGCAGTGGCGTCATCATAGCTCACTGCAGCCTCAAGACTCTGTTTTGGAGTTTAATGGGCCATTTTTGCGTTATAAATTGGTTGCCAACTATTTTAGTTATAAACTCATGACCTTATATGCTTTTCCCTTTGTTTAACTTCCTTTTCCTTTTCTTCCTTGGTTAGGGTTGGGGACATTTGATTGGCAAAATTAACTAGTTCGTGAATTTGAGAGGTGGCCCAACAGGGGCATTGTCTCTTTATTGTAATTGCCAATTCTTCATCTAATCCATTTGTAAGATTTGAGTTAAGGAGAGTATCATTTTGGTGGTTAGCATAACTTTCTCCTGATGGGTATCGTTTAAACACTTTTTGCTCAGATCTTTCATAGTGTGACATTATAGGCTCATCAGAACTTTGTTGGCTTCGTTGTATTAATATTTTGTCCTAATCAACCACCTTTTGGAGACCCCCTCGGTTTATCCCCTCAGATAGCATGCGGTAAAGCCTGAGCAGCAGTGTGGGCTTCTTCACCGTCTGCTCCAGGAGATTTATGGAAGTCCTCTAGAGGACTTCACTCTGCCTTTGCCACCGAGCCTTTGGCTTTACTTCCTGACACTAACATACGAACCGGGTGATATAAATCAGAGAATCTGTGATCATAAGCTCGAGTGTTTAATTCAGATTCTCTAGCAAATCCATAAGGGTCCTGAAGATGATCATGGAATTATTTAATTATACCTTTAAGTTCTAACTTTGACCACGGGTGATAAACCCAGGCAGGTTCTCCTCTACTGGAAACAGGGTGTTCCTGAAATGGAGCCAGAAGAACAGCGGCAGCAGGAGGAGGAAGAAGGGGGGTAAGTCTGGGCAAGAAAGTTCTGACAATGCAGGATAAAGAGAGGGAGGACTGACAGAGGAGAGGAAAGTTCAGCAGTCTTTTTCAATTGAGAAATTGTTTTAGACACGATTTTTTTGTTTTGTTTTCCTCCTGCAAAGAAATGACTATACCAGAACCTCTTTTAGAGGTTTCTAAGTACTATTAAAGATAGCTCTCCAAGTTTTTCTTTTATTTTAGAGCTAGCTTTTTCTAATTGAACACACAGATAAACTAGTTTAGGTATTTCAAAGGTACCCCATTTTGGTCCCTGTCATTTGGGGTCATTGCGAGTTATGTGTGACCAATTTTCTAAATATTTGCATGGAGATGCACCTAAGTATTAAACCTGAATCCAGCTGGTGTTTCTAGAGGGGGATCTCTCTTTAAGGAGGAAGACCCAGTTTTAGATGCATGACTGCCCACGATTCAGATTTTCCTCTTGAATGACCCGCAGACCTAGTGGGAGGGGTTTTGAATCAAGCATGCTGCCTGTGGGAATAGCTCCTCAAGATGTTACCCTTGAGTAGGGTCTTCCTTGTGGCATGTCTTGGTGGTCCTAAGAGACTTGGGTGCTTAAAGCACTAGGTGAGAAGCCTTTATGTGGCCACTGGATGCGGCAAGTTTCCCTGCATTTTCTTCTTGCCTTTTTTTTTTTTTTTTTTTTGATACAGAGTCTCACTCTTTTTTGCCTTGGCTAGAGTGAGTGCCATGGCGTCATCCTAGCTCACAGCAACCTCACACTCCTGGGCTCAGGCAATCCTACTGCCTCAGCCTCCCGAGTAGCTGGGACTACAGGCATGCACCACCATGCCCGGCTAATTTTTTCTATATATATTTTTAGCTGTCCAATTAATTTCTATTTTTGGTAGAGACGGGGTCTCACTCTTGCTCAAGCTGGTCTCGAACTCCTAAGCTCAAACAATCTGCCCGCCTCAGCCTCCCAGAGAGCTAGGATTACAGGCGTTAGCCACC
>CAUYSK010115491.1:0-11785 GCA_963575035.1 Avahi laniger
CCATGCCCGGCTAATTTTTGCTATATGTATTTTTAGCTGTCCAATTAATTTCTTTCTATTTTTGGTAGAGATGAGGTCTCGCTTTTGCTCAGGCTGGTCTCGAACTCCCGAGCTCAGAACGATCCGCCCACCTCGGCCTCCCAGAGAGCTAGGATTATAGGCGTGAGCCACCGCGCCCGGCCTGGTTTTGTTATTTAATTGTTTTGTCCCGTTTTTACATAGGAATTCAGGAAGATTCAAAAATGATTTTGTGGCTATCATTCTCTTCCCAGATCTCCAAGTTATCGTGTTTAAAATGAAGATACATCCACCATTAAGACCATCATCTTCTCTTAGGATAAAGTCCTCAATGGCTTCCCCTGACTCACACCCCAGTCACTCTTCCCCCTTCTCTAAGCTGCAGCTGCCCTGGCCTCTGTCCTACTGAAATGCCTTTTCCCTCACACCCCCAGCTCACATCAGTAATTTCAGGTCTGTGCTTAAACATCATATTCTTATTTCTATTAAATACTTTATGTACTTACCATTTGTAACATTTTCTACCTTCGTGATGATTAACTAGTTATGCAATTATCTACCTCTACCCAAGCCCTTTTGTGCAAGTGTATGTGTCTTTTTTTATTCTTTGTTACGTCTTCAGAATTTGGCACTGCGATTCACACATAGTAGATGCTCAATAAATGAGAGACAGAGGAATGACAAAAGAGAAAACTATTCACTGAATACCCACAGCAGGCTTGGCACTGTCTATGCATTATTGTATTCATGCTTTGTAGCATACTGGAAGACAGACATCATTGTTCCCAGTTGTCGTAGGAAGTATCTGAGCCCCAGAAAGGTTAAGACACACAGCTTGGTAGTAATGGAGTCAGGATGAGGACCCAATACCTGTGTGGCTCTGAGTATCTCTGGTGCCTTATTTTTCATTGCATGACCTTGCTTCCAACCAACTCTAGAACAGTGCAGCTGGATGTCAACTCATGTATTCCCAATTTGGAGGTCCCAATGTCACTCCTGACCTGGCCAGAATGGGTTTGGGATATGGGAACAACAAGGACTTTGGGGCCCCTCTGCAGGATGGAGAACCGGGGAATAGAGTCAGAGGGGAAATCCCTCCCATGAAGCCCTCGCTGGGTCACTAGGCTGTGAGAGGCATACAGAAGATGCCCAGGATGGAATCTGCCCTTAAGGGGGTCGCAGTTTCCTTAGGATGTAGGCTCGACAAGAATCAGCCAAAGCACAAACAACCAGGCAGGAATGATGTGATCAAATAAGATGTTTTGGGTCACAGATGGAAATGTCCATGAGCGCGGGAGAGGCAGTGGGATTCTGTGGCAAAGGCAGAAATTAGGCTGAGCATTGGACAAACAGATAAAGAAGGGTAGTGGTGGGTGTGGTGCAGGGATGGCTGCTCAGGTGAGAACTGCATGAGCAGGTATGGAAGTGAAGAGATGACAAGCAGCCAAGTCAAAGGTCAATGTGAGAAACAATGGGAGTCTCGGGACCAGCCCAGAAGAGTTGGCCAACTTGCAAATTGGTCAACAGTTCAGGCATTTACTTTCCATTGGGTGGGCAGTTTTAGTTGTAGAACAACATCCTTCGGTGGTCAGATTCAGTTGTACAAGTTAGGATGCTCCCAAAATTGGAGCCAAAGTGGGTTGCTCGCTGCTTTAACCAGGCTCTGGCCTAGTAGACTTACATACATTATCTCCTCGGACTCTCACAACAAAGACTGTCATCACCCTTTACACATGAGCAAACAAGAAGCTCAGGGAAGCTGTGTAACTTTTCCTAAGTTACAAAGACAGCAAGTCATAGAGCTGGAGCTTAGACCCAGAGAGTTGACTCCAAATGCCACCCTCTCAAGCAGGCTCCTAACCTCTGCTATGAGTTCCCTCCTGTGATCTGCGCTTCCTGTCTTCCATGCTCTTGAGATGAGGGCTATCATGGTGACTCCCACCTGGGTCACAACTTCTACAGAACACAAAGCACTGCTCCATGCATTAAATGATTTGCTCCCCAAAGAAAGTTTGCTGTTTTTATCAATACTAACAGCAACAATCATGACGGCAACTGGTCGCATGGGCAGTTATGACATGCAGAGGGCACATGCTGAGTGCTCAGGGCATGTCGATGCCTTAGCCAGGGTCACACAGCAAGTTGTGCAGACCCCAGGGCATCTTCGGGGCAGAGGACGGGGTGACAGGGAGGTGGAAATGGATGGCCATGGAGTGCAGGGATGGTGGCCAAACCGATATTAATGACATAAGTAACCCAAGCTTTCCTGATTTCTCAGGTAGAGATTGTGATGTCCCTGCTTGGGATGTTTTGTCCCCCTCTCTTTGAAACCATCGCAGCCCTGGAGAATTACCACCCACGCATTGGACTGAAATGGCAGCTGGGACGCATTTTTGCACTCTTCCTGGGGAACCTCTACACGTTCCTCTTGGCCCTGATGGATGACGTCCACCTCAAGGTAAAAACCACAAACTCCCCCTAATCCCTGGTGCCCACCATATTTCCTTTTTTTTTTTTTTTTGAGACAGAATCTCGCTCTGTTGCCCCAGCCAGAGTGCTGTGGCATCATCACAGCTCACTGCAACCTCAAACTCCTGGGTTCAAGTGATCCTCCTGCCTCAGCCTCCCAAGTAGCTGGGTCTACAGACACATGCCATCAGGCCCAGCTAATTTTTCTATTTTTAGTAGAAACGGGATCTTGCTCTTGCTCTGGCTGGTCTCGAACTCCTGAGCTCAAGCGATCCTCCCACCTCAGCCTCCCAGAGTGCTAGGATTACAGGGGTGAGCCACTGCACCTGGTCTCCTTTTTTGATACAGTAATTTCATTACACGTAATTCATATGAATTAAATAAATGTTTGACATTCAGAAAAGCAAAATGAAGAAAAGATATTCTCAGAATCTATGACCCAAAGGCAAATATTGTTAACATTTTGCTGTAGTTCTTGACTGTCTTTTTCTTAGGTTGTATTTTTTCACATCATGTGTATGTCATTTGGTACCCTTAATATTTTATCTGCAGCCTTTTCTACATTGTTGCGTAGCTGCCATCAGTGATTAACAGCCAAGTAATTGTCCACTAAGTGAGAGGTCCTGGTTGACTGAACTGTTCCTCAGTGCTCACACCAGAAGTTGTGGAGCAGCCACTATGTCGGACTCTGGGGTATCACAGAGAGCAAGACAGAGCTCTGTTCCAAGCGTGTTCGCACTGGGCGGGGAGACAGACTTATTCACTCCAGCACACTGTGGGATGTGCTTCAGTGGAGGCAAGCCCAGGGCAGCACGGCAGTGCATTGGAAGAGCTCTAGATCCCACCCTGGGGAAATCCTACCAGACATTGGAAAAAGCAGAGGGAACTGCTGGTGCCCCCAGGGAACTGCAGGATGGCTGAATGGAGGGGAAGAAGTAAAAAATTAGGCTGGGGGAGGGATGACGCTCCTCTTCCCTACTCTTTCCTTCTCATTCCTGAGCTGCAGGAACTTGTTCCTCAGACTAACAGGAAACTGTTCTAAGCATGGAAGTGCCCGGATCTGGCCCTTACCTACCCTTCCTCCCTCATCTCTCACTTTCCTTCTACCCCAGGAGACTGTTCTACCTTCCTGAGCCTCACGTTTCTCCCCTCTTCTCCCCATGTTTGACTAGTTGGCTAGTCCCCCTTGAGTTTTGGGTCCAGGTGTCACTGCCTCCAGGAAGTCTTCTGTGGCCCCCATTGTCCAATGTGGGTGTCCCTCCTTCCCCAGAGAAAATTTCCCACATCTCCTATCACTCTGCTCTGTAATCATGTATTCATTGCTATCATTTACGGATGGATGGATGGATGCTAATTTAGAGAAAAAGATAACTTCATGGGAAAGACTCAAGGACTTCAGCCAATTGTCCCCCACCCCAGCCCTGACCTCCTGTATAGAAAGCCTGGAAAGGAAATTTCTGGAAAGAATTCCAGGGGTAGGGCAGAGGCTAGATGGTAGGGTGGTGGCATGTGCTAGCCTACGGAAAGAGTTGGACCATCCCCGGCTCCTTCCAATCCCTTATCTCCACCTTCTGTTCTAGCTTTCTAAAGAAGAGAAAATAAAGAACATCACTCACTGGACTCTGTTTAACTATTACAACTCGTCAGGTTGGAATGAGAGTGTCCCCCGGCCACCCCTGCACCCTGCAGATGTGCCCCGAGGCTCTTGCTGGGAGACAGCCGTGGGCATTGTGAGTAGTTATGTTCTCTGAAAAGGTGACCTCTGTTCTCAGTTCTTTGTTATTCCTTCCTTGATGTTCCCATTGTAGGAGTAACCCTGGAAAGTCATCAGCAAACATTTCTTAATGATCTTAGAGGGTACAAAATGAATAAAGCAGACACCGTGCCCACTAGGACCTCCAGATCTCTTCGGTGTCTTAAAGGTTGTGATGGTGTCTGGTAGATAGTTTCAATTTTTCAAAAAAAAAAATTAGTAAATTATATATAGTCTACAACAGCAGAGAAAGCTTTATTCTTTTGCTTTTGGCCCTTCTGCTATGTGCCTCTGTGCAAAACCTGTTTTATTTTCTTTATATAGCAAGAAAAAAATCCAATTAACAGAAGGTGAAGAAAGCCAGCCATTGTCCCCAGTGACCGATGGTCACATTCAGTCTCAGCAGGGGCAGCTGGCACTTCAGAGCAGGAGGGGGAAGTGAGGGGTGAGCCTCCAGATCCTGGTGATGATATCTACGAGGCACTGGGCATGGCCAATGTGCCAGGCAATTTGTACACATAGTCACTAAGCTTCCCAGTAACCCTGCAAGACTGATGTCATTATCAGCTTCAAGGGGTTCAGAAATTATTCCAAAGCCGTACAATTAGTAATTTGTAGAGCTGGAAACTACATTAAGCATTTTCCAGAGCCTGGGGTCTTTTCTCCACACCACCCTTCTGCCACAAGGACTCAGACGGTCACAGAGACAAAGTCAGGGGGTGGGGGAGAGTTTGCAAGACTGCAGGAAGGTGGGGAGAAGTAGGCAAGACCTCTGACCCCCCCCCTTTTTCTGTGTTCCTCCTTGCAGGAATTCATGAGGCTGACCGTGTCCGACATGCTGGTGACATACATCACCATCCTGCTGGGGGACTTCCTACGGGCTTGTTTTGTGCGGTTCATGAACTACTGCTGGTGCTGGGACCTGGAGGCGGGATTTGTAGGTCACTATTTCTTGGACAGTTTGCACAAAGGCATTTCAACCACCTCTGATACTTAGAGTCAGTGGGATGAATTCCTGTGCATTTCATTTCTTTCTTTTTTTTTTTTTACTCAGAGCCACACCCAAGAAGCCTTGAGCAAGTAGACTCCAATTTCATTTCTTTAGATACTGAATGCCAGTCTCTGCTCTGTGGAGTATTGAAGTGTTGAATTTGTATGTCCTTTAACGTCCTATTTGCTTTAATTACATTGCTTTTGCCCAATGTAGTTAACAATGCGACCTTCTAATCTGGGAAATGGAGGCATTTGGCCTTGGGAAAATGTGGACCACACACTTCCGTGCTGAGCAGGTGGTTGATGGAGAAATGCATCTCCCCAGTATCAACTCTCGCTAGGGAGGCTGAAATCCTGGAGGGCATGTGAATGTTTCAGAAAGTCCTGGAAAAGCCAGGAACACAATAACCAATCATTGGCCCTGTCTTCTTGATTACGCTTTGAGAAACTTGACTCATAGTGCTTGTACTTCTCTTCCCCACCTACCTGGTAAACTACTCATTCTAAATGTGTGTCATTTCCTCCTCATAGTGACTGTCTATGTCTGGTGGAACCTCTGACACATGCGTCTCTCCTATATGTGTCTCTTCCCTGACACCTCAGTGGTCCATGCTGTAGTCACTGGTGTGTGTGTGTCAGGGACATTCCCCTAAACTGAGCTCCTGGTGAGAGGCTCCATGTGCCCTACAGCAAGGTGCCAGGCCTAGGAAAGGGCCTCAGTACTGGTTTCTGTCACATTTTTTCTTTTAGTCGTGAGCTGCAGTTTTAAACAAGTCTATGCAGCTCCTCCTCAGCAGCAAGGAAAACTTCATAATCTTGTCTGAGAACCAGGATGAAAGAACTTTGTTCTCAAAAAGGACGACATCTTTGATAAAAGAAGGCACAATATTGCTAAGATGTCATTGTCCTCAAATTAATATATAAGTTCAATAAGATCCCAAAATAATACTAAAGTTTATTTGAAAAATAAGAATGTGGGGATATCCAGGAAAATTCTTCTTTTAAAAAAGAATTATATTTATATTAAAACATATTATGAAGCTATAATAACAAAAACTGATATAGAGACCAGACAAACAAGTCAATGGAACAGAAAAGAAAGTCCAGAAATAGATATAATCTATATGGGAATTTAGTTTATGACAAAGGGGGCCTTTCAAACCAGTGGGAAAAAGAAGGATTACATAAAAATATAAGTTATATAAAAATGTGGGGGACTAGAGATTTTATATACTTTTATTTCTCGACTTTCTTGTTTGTTTTTAAACTTTCTTTTCACTTGACTCCTCTTTTAATTATTTGTATTTCATTATTTATTAGAGTTAATCCTTAATTATAAATTCAAGGTATATTTCTGATTAAAATATTGATAAAATGTTCTCTTAGGAACCAGGGTCTTCCCAAGAACACACTATCAGCCTGCAGGCTCTAAAAGGTAGAAACTCTCACTTTTTTTAATTGAAAAAGACATTGAGGCTGAGCATGGAGGCTCATGCCTGTAGTCCCAGCTACTTGGGAGGCTGAGGTGGGAGGATCAATTGAGCTCAGGAGTTTGAAACCAGCCTGAGCAAGAGTAAGACCCCATCGCTACCAAAAATATAAAAAATTAGCCAGGCGTGGTGGGGCACATCTGTAGTTCCAGTTATTTGGGAGGCTGAGGCAGAAGGATCACTTGAGCCCAGGAGTTTGAGGCTGCAGTGAGCTATGATGACACCACTGCACTCTCTCTACCCAGGGTGACAGAGCAAGACCCTGTCTCAAAAAAAAAAAAATGGAAAAACAAAAAGTTCCAGCTTTGGCCGGGCGCGGTGGCTCATGCCTATAATCCTAGCACTCTGGGAGGCCGAAGCAGGTGGATTGTTTGAGCTCAGGAGTTCGAAACCAGCCTGAGTAAGAGCGAGACCCCGTCTCTACTAAAAATAGAAAGAAATTAGTCGGACAACTAAAAATATATAGAAAAAATTAGCTGGGCGTGGTGGTGCATGCCTGTAGTCCCAGCTACTCGTGAGGCTGAGGCAGAAGGATTGCTTGAGCCCAGGAGTTTGAGGTTGCTGTGAGCTAGGCTGACGCCACGGCACTCACTCTAGCCCGGGCAAAAGAGTGAGACTCTGTCTCAAAAAAAAAGTTCCAGCTTTGAGAACTTTAAAACTTTTCTTAGAAAGTTGAAAACATGTTAAAGAAACAGAATCCTGAATCTAAGGCTCCTCTCCAATCACCAGAGCAAGCTCTTTGGGATGAGTGGCCTTGGCTTGGCCAGTTGGCTGGTAAGTGAGGCTGGTCCAACACCACCTAACATGCTCCTCTCTCTCTCTTTCTCTCTTACCGCCCCCCACCAGCCTTCATATGCTGAGTTTGATATTAGTGGAAATGTGCTGGGTTTGATCTTCAACCAAGGAATGATCTGGTGAGTCATCCATTTTGTCTGGGGACCACCTCATTTGGAGAGTCAAAAAACTGGATTCCCAGGCTTTGGCACTCAACTAGCTGGGAAGAGGCCGGACAGATCATCTCACCTCTCTGGTCACCAAATATAGAGAGCAAGACCAGATGGGAACCAGGACAGTTTCTGGCCCGCTCATGTGCTACCATAGAAGTAGAGGGTGGGGGGAAGAAGAGAAAAGGAAAAAAAAGAAGGAAGAGGGGAGAGGAGAGAAGAAAGAGGGAAGAAGGAAAAAAGAAAAAAAGGAAAGAGAAAAGGAAGGAGGAAGAGGGAGAAAAGAGGGTCGGAGAGAAGGAGGAAGGTAAACGAACTAAGGAACTCCCTCCTCTGAAAAGGGGGTTAGAGGAGGTTGCATAACTTTAGCCAAAGTCTTTTGAGATGCCAAGAGCTCACTGCAAGTCACTGTTCAATTCTCTTAATTGAAGGACTTCGATAAAACAAAGCTGTTTTATGGAGACCATGGAGAAACAGGCAGGACACCGTATAATTTTCTAGATGCCCTGAGGCGAGGCAGTGGTAAAATCTCGGCCAGAGCCCAAGGCAATAGGATGACTGGCTTGGTGATGGATATTCTGGTTAAATGGGAGGCCCCTTCCCTTGGGATCTGGCAGGAAAGCATCTTGGCCTCATGCCCCTAAGCCATCAATCCCGTTTCCCTCTATCCTCCTTTCCTCCCCTTCCCTGCTGTCAGGCCAACCAGGTGTCTGGTTTCTGCCCTTCCAGGATGGGCTCCTTCTATGCCCCGGGGCTGGTGGGCATTAACGTGCTGCGCCTGCTGACCTCCATGTACTTCCAGTGCTGGGCGGTGATGAGCAGCAACGTCCCTCACGAGCGTGTGTTCAAAGCCTCCCGATCCAACAGCTTCTACATGGGCCTCCTGCTGCTGGTCCTCTTCCTCAGCCTGCTGCCAGTGGCCTACACCATCATGTCCCTCCCGCCTTCCTTTGACTGCGGGCCGTTCAGGTGCAGGGTCTCAGGTGCTCCAAGGGCCTGGTTTCATGGCAGCCTGTGCAAGGCTGTGGAGCTTTAGCAAATCATCCGTGCTGTTCAGCTGAGTTTCCTGCAAGGATGGAAATGTTCTATGTCTGCACTGTCCAATATGGCGGCCACCAGCCACGGGTGGCTGTTGAGCACGTGAAATGAGGAACTAAGGAGCTGAATTTCTAATTTTAATTGATATATAATAGCTGTACTTATTTGGGGGCACATGTAATAGTCTGATACATGTATTCAATGTGTAATGATCAAATCAGGGTAATTTGGATATACATCACCTCAAACATTTACCTTTTCTTTGTGTTTGGAACATTCTGATTCTTCTAGCTATTTTGAAATATACAATAAATTATTGTTAACTATAGTCTCCCTACTATGCTATTGCACCCTAGAACTTATTCCTTGTATCTAACTATATTTTGTACCTGTTATCCAGCCTCCCTTCATCCCCCTTCTGCCTGCCCTTCTCAGCGTCTGGTAACCACCACTCTACTCTCTACCTCCATGAGATCCACTCTTTTAGCTTCCACATATGAATGAGAACATGTGATAGTTGTCTTTCTGTGCCTGGTTATTTCACTTAACATAATGACCTCCAGTTCTATCCATGTTGGTGCAAGTGACAGAATTTCATTCTTAATTTTAATTAATTTTAATTTAAATAACCACACGTGGCTAATGGCTACCATATTGGACAGCTGCCCGGGATTACCTTACCATAGGATTAGTAGTGGAGGATATTCTGCAGATGAAGTGACCGTAATCTTACAAGTGCCATTCAGACGTGAAGCCACTGCAGTCCACCCTCGACTGAGGCCTGCCTGGGCCTCACGCTCTGCAGAGCACTGGCCAGCACCGTGGGTTCAGGGTATAAGTCAAGCTAGTTTAGGAGACTGGATATTGTATGAAAAGATAAATAGTTATATAAGACGGTAGATTGAGAAATAATGTGCACCTCCTGCTCTCTTTACAAATATGTGACCTAAAGACAAAGCCTTCTATTTCCTCCGTACAAAGGGATTCTGTGGTTAAAGCAGTTTGGAACAGCCATCTTCTCACTTAGAAATGTCTGAGATGCGTGGTTCCTTTATGAAAGGCTCTAAAGAATCACACAGTGAGATAACATACATAAAATGGTGCTTTCATCCCTACTGACCATGGAACCCTTTCTGCACGTAACATTCATCCAGAGCTCAGGTGGGGTGAGGCCAGCGAGCGAGGCCCTGCACTTCACATGTGCAACCCTGAGAGTGATCACCTTAAATCATGCACGCCTGGGCCTCCCACACCTCACTCTAGTCCTGGCCCTGCCTACTAGGGTGGAGAAACACATGTTGGGAAATGCTGATCTGGGACTTCTCAGTTTATAAGGGACTCACCTAGATAAAGGCCGGTGGTTGGTGGAAGCCAGAGGAAATGTTAGCAGGAGTGTTCCAGCAGAGCATAATCTGGCAACCGCAGTTCACTCAGAAGGAGCAGGGGTCAATCTGGAGTGGAAAGAATGTGCCGAAGTGTAGAAGGCCTGAGACACCAGGCTGAAAGGAGAACCACTGGAAGGAGCCTCTGTCGGCTTCTTCCCAAGCAAGGTTTGGAGGGCTGGGTCCTGGTTGCGAATGCCAATGCCCCTTTCTCAGGCTGCCCACTTGTCCCCAGGTAGGAGGTCAGCAAGTAGGCCTATGCCATGCCTAGCCCTCCCCACCTGCACCACCTTTGATTCATCTTAGAGGCCCTAACAACCTACGCCCAGATCGAAGGGGAAGAGACTTGAAAATGGAACTCAGAAGGAAACATGGCTGCCCACTCCCTCCTGTCACTGCTCTGTCCAAACCCACCAACAGCAGGAATGTTCATCCCTCAGATATTTCACAGCTGTTCTCTCATTTGCTTTAGGTATTTCCTCAAAGGTCACCTCCTCAGTGAGGCCTTTCCTGGATACCCAAACTAAAATGTCACACACACATGTACACACACGCGCACACACACACAATTTCATCATTTCTGCTTATTATATCTTCTTATCATCCTTGAACATGCCACACCTTTTGCTTATTTATCTTGTTTATTGTCTTTTTCCTCCACCAGGACATAAGCTGCATAAGGGAATGGTTTTTGCTGCCTTTCTCACTGCTCTACACCCAGCGTCTAGAACAGAACACCTGGTTAATGGTCAATGTCCGAACTAGACCCACTACTTCACAAAAATTCAGTTGAGTGGGAAGGGACTCAGGGTTTGGACCAGATCAAATGACAACAGGCCACATAAGCGAACGAGGGGGCAGCATTGCATAGAAGATGGTTAAAAAAAGAGAGGAGGTTGGTAAACTATAATTCATGGATGAAATGCAGACCACTGCCCATTTTGTAAATAAAGTTTTTTTAGAACTCAGCCATGCTCATTTGCTTACATAGAATCTATGGCTGCTTTCTTGATATAACAACAGAATTGAGTAGTTGTAACAGAGACTATCTAGCCCACAAAGCCTAAATCTATATCTAGCCCTTTTCAGAAAAAAACATTGTCAACCCCCTGATTTAGAGAATAGCCTCTAGAGCTAGCTCTGTCATTTGCCAGCTGGGTGATCTTGAGCAAATTACTTAGCTTTTTGCACCATAGGTTTATTACCTATAAGATGGAAATAATGGTAGTGGCCACCTTATGGGGTTGTTATGACGATTTGGTATATTGTTATTTGTAAAGTACTTAGAGGAGTGTGCTGGTCCATAGTAAGGTACATATACCAACCCACAGAACAAACCTATGGACGTGGACCATACACCATCTAATTCAATGACAAAATACTCTACACTCAACTGTTACGTAAAAGCATAACATATGAAGTCCACTTTCATTTTCTTGTTTTTACACGGTGAGTATGCACTGGTAATAAAAAATAATAAAAGTTAAACATCATCATACAGTGATATGCGTGGCACTTGAAATGCTGTCATGTTATAACTGCATCATTGCAATTCATAGTGTGCTGGGCAACAGTTCTCAGCAATGAGATGGCCACACATGGTCTCTTACACAACTGCTCTTCTCTGCCATTATAGCACAAAAAATGAATGAGCATGGCTGTGTTCCATTAAAACTTGATTTACAGACACTAAAATTT
>CAUYSK010115494.1:0-44863 GCA_963575035.1 Avahi laniger
AGGACATTTGCACTTCAAATTCTGTGAGCTCCTGGTTCATGTCATTTGTCTATTTCTCTTGTGGGCTTATTTATAACACTGAAAACTTGGAAATAACACATATGCTTAATAAATTTCATAGAATAAAATATGTAGTCATTACAAATTATATTTTCAAAATATTTTTAATGATGGAAGCATTCATTATATGGTAAGTGAAAGAAAAACAGAATATAAAATTATATATAATATATCATACTGCTATTTTTTTTTTAAATGCACAGAAAAAAGCCTGGAGGAAAATGAACAACTATATTAATGTGACTTTGGGAGATGAAATCATAGGTACTTCTAAAACTTTCTTTATAAAATTGATATTTTCTAAAATTACTGCAGAGCATATTTACTTATGTGATCAGAAAGAACAAAAATGCTATGGTTTTGTAGTTCTGGCTGATGTCTAATGCTTGTACTGTTCTGTTCTTCAAGGGCTCTGGTGGTCAGGACCTAAACTGTATTATCCCAGTGGCTCCTTAAGTGTGGGGGGAACTGTCTGTAATATGATAGGGTGAACAGAAAGACGCTGCTGCTCATCCACATATAGTCCAAATGTGGTCCAGGCTGTGCTGGGGACCATGAGGGTCTTCTGATGGCCCCTGACCAACAAAAACAAAACCGAGTCCTTTGGTTTGGGTTTTGGTACTTGTGGAAGGCACGTTATGTAAGACTTTAATTATGTGCAACAGGTAACCTAAATAAATTACGGTTAGTACAATTTGGCATTTATAAATCAACTTGGACCGTTTTTAGGGTAATCCAAGTTTCCCCACATTTTCCAGCCTTTCCAATCAAAGTCAAGCACCTCAGCCTTCTCTGACGGTCTTCACAAGAGCTTCTGGTTGTTTCCCAGCCCCTTTAATTTTGGTCAGCTGCTCCGACTTCCCCTTGGTGACCTTTGACGATCTTGCTATCACTCTGCAACCTGAAGACCTCTCTCTCCAGCCCTTCCTAAGTCCCCAGGCATCCTAAGCTGGGCTGTTGGCGTAACAGACTTGACCGAAGATTGGAGGCTTGTGTGGGGCTTTGCAGCACCAACAAGGAAAGCCCGTGGCAGGCAGGGTCAGTATGTGACCGTCACAACTGTTGTCTCCCTCCCTGGCGGCAGCAGGCCTTTCTGCAAGCTACTGGGGCCTGCTCCCTGCCAACCAGAGCCTCTTTCCCTTCTCTGCTCCTCGCCGAATCTCCACTGGTTGGCCTCCAATCCTGCTTCTTAGGCAGCCTGGGGAAACCCCGGGACCCTCAGGAAGACAAATGTGTATCTCTGTACCAGGAAGGTAACTTTTTTTCACATAGAGAAATTTTAGCCCTGCTCTGTTCAAACTGCTTCTGCCCACATTAAGAACACCCATTGAATGCTTTCCCATTAAGAAGAAAATCTCTTCTTAGGAAGAATTCTGCAGTTACCTCCCTAAAGTAAGGAGTCTAAAAAGCAAACAGTGCTAAAAACAGGGTGTTTTTTCTTCCTCCTACTCCAGAGTTTACTGAGTACTCTCATTCTGTCCTCTGTAAAAGTCACCAGCGCACAATGCTCGCAGTGGTGAAAAGCTTCTATGGTGAATGTGGACATGTAGATACTTGGGATTCCAGCAATTTGGGAGAGGATTCTTTGTGAGCGTCATGCTGTCTTGAGGAGACTGCAATTTTTGATTGATGTTTTTTGCTTTTTAATATTATATTACTGTAAGTTTAACTTCAAGGTTTAGTTTGTTGTAGGAAATTTACTTAACAATGGGGAGTAGTGAATATTTTTAATCAGTAGTATTTGGGGTCAGTCATATTCCAATAACTAGATTTTTGAGATGCTGTGTTGTGTTTCATGTAAGAATCCTCTAATCCTGTATTGTTGGAGTATATGGATATATGCATGATTTTTTCCCCTCCCGTTTGTTTATATGAAACACTCCATTGTTTTCACTGAATTCCTTTCCAAAACAACGTAGGAGTAGATGGGCTAAATGGGCGGGGGACCTTTCATGAAGTCTAACAAGTTTGAGAGACACTGATGTGGGGATGACTGACATTAAAACTATGCAGCAATTGGTAAAACACAGGATCCAACTAATTGGAAGGACTCTGGCTGTTAAGGTGGAGACAGGTCCTGGAGACCCCTTCTGGAACAGATGTTATCTCTTTAGTTGCTGGATCCTGGTGGGTAGGGCACCTGAGAGGATTCACACTGGCTGTTTACAAACTCTTATGGAAATATTTCAGTATTTTAACAGCCAATGTGTCTTATCAGTACATTCCTGCTAAGTGTCAGCCCTGAATGTAGAGATGCAGAATTGCAGAATCCCTGAGTTGGAAGATACTAGAAGTCTCTTGAGAAATCATCTAAGTAATGCCTCTCGACAATGAGCTCCTCAAAAGCAAAGACCACAGTGCTTCTTCAGTGGTGACCACACCATAGATGCCCTGTGACAGATGAATGATGCGATGAGGGAATGAACCACCCCTCGCCACTGCATATGTGGCAATTGTCACCTGGCCTTTCCGGATCATCTGAGGTGGTAGGAATCTCATTATCATGCAAAGCTGCTGCCCATTTTGTTCGTGGATTCCTCCCATTTTTGTGTAGGAAAATGTGACTTTGAGTAATTTTAATCTTCTTTTATTTTCCGATAACTGTTCTCTCTCTCTCCTCTCTCTCTCTCCATATATATATATATAAAAACATGTTAGCATATGTAATATATACTAACATATGTCTATTATGTGTATTTCCATTCTGATTTCTGCCTTTTTTCAGACAACCTTCTTTTCCTATCACAGCTCCTCAGCCTCAAAATGTTTTACTCTTTCTGCATTAGCAGCAGCAGGTGAGGAATCAATAGTTGGGAGGTGGGGATATGGATACAGGAGGTCGAGCAAACCAAGAAGAGTGAACGACTGAGAGGGGCCTGGAAGGAGCACTGAGCACGCCTTCCCTTGGCCTTCAGCTAAGATTAGTTCTTCTGTAAAGCCATTTATGTGGACCTTGAACAACAGAGCTCTGCAGAGGGTGGAGCGGCAATTCATGCTCTTGGGACAGCTGATGGCTTTGACATCCTGGAGTGATTAGCACACGAGGTGCTGAAGAGAGTACTGTATGTCCTGCCAAAGACTCAAGCACATCAGAAAGGTTCTACAGAGACACGTGACAGCCATGCTGTATTTTCAAATCAGCAGACCAAAATCTAGTGTGACTGTGGGAGGTGTTTATTTTGTTAGATTACCCTTGAATCCCTTTTGGAGCTGAATTTGATATATCATCTATATTATCCATAGTATAAGTAGGATTGCTATGGCTCCTATTAATCATAATGAGAATAAAATACAAAGTGCTTAACAATCATTATTCTTACTTTTCATGACTACACTGTGAGATAAACATTATTATTCTCATTTTAAGATGAAAATCACTCAGAAAATAAATAGAGCTAGGCAATAAGTAGATCTAAAGTCTTTGCACCCTCCCTCTTCCCCTGGATTTGTGCCAAGTAACGTGAAAAGCCAAGGCCAGCTGCTGACAAGGGCAGGCTGTAGATTTGCATTCTTCCCGACTCTGGAAAGATAGAGGAGGATTTTGAGTTTCAGGTTTCCTTCTACTTTCAAAAATAGGAACCTTAGCATTTTCTCCTATTAAGCATATCAAAAAGAATGAGGGTAGTCTTTGAGGGGTCAAGGAACGGTACAGTTCTAAGAATCTGCAGGAGTAGGAAGAATGGGCACTTCATAGCTATCTAACCACTCCCAAAATGCAGGGGTACCTAAATATTCAACCTGCTAGGAAGGGATAACCTGCTCTTATTACATTTTAAAAATGATACTGGGCTGCAAATAGTCACGACTCTCGTCAACACTGGCCCAAACATATTTGGTCATCAGAGAAATGCCCACATGAATGTGTACACGCCTACATGTATGCATATAGTATGTGTTCAATTGATCCTCATTATTCAGGAATTCCATATTTGCAAATTTGCTTACTCATTAAAATTTATTCCAAATCCATATGACACTTTGGTAGTCATCCACAAACATGTGCAGAGTGGTGAAAAATTTAAGCCACCTCTCATCTCATATGCACATAGGTCCCCAAGCAACCCTGTCTTCTTGTTTCAGCTCTCATACTATAAACAAGCGTTCTCTCCCTAGTCTATTTAGTGCCATGTTACTCCCATTTGTGTACTTTTTGTTGTGATTTTGCTGTTTTAAATAGTTCCCGAGCATAGTGCTGAAGTTCTATCTAGTGTTCCTAAGAGCAGCAAGGCTGTGATGTACCTTATGGAGAAAATACATATGTTAGACAAACTTCATTCAGGCATATGTTATAGTTAGTGCTATTGTCCATGAATTCAACATTAATAAATCAGCAATACATATAAAGGTGTCTTTAAACAGAAACACATATAAAACAGAGTTACGTGTTGATCAGTTGATAAAAATGTTGTGACAAGAGGCACATAGGAACCTAACCTTCTATTTATACCGGAAACAATGGTTCGGTGTTTACTAATTCTGGGAATTAGTGAATTACTAATTCAGTAAAGCAGTGACTTCATAGAACACAACTACTGTGAAAAACAAGGATCTATTGTATGTGTACATGTACAGTGCGAGCATGCATATATATGTGTGTGTATTCATGCAATAACTTATCCTAATTCACTGAGGCCATGAAAACTTAATTCTGTATTAATCAATGATAAATGATACCTGGAGAAAGCTATTATCATTCAGTAAAGTACATTTTTCTTAATTAGGGTTTACAGGTCCTATAACTGATCTTTTATTTCACTAACAATATTTTTGATCAGCAACAATTTGATTGCACTAACATGATAATGTTACTTAACTAATTCTTAGAAGAGTGGGAGTATGTAGGCTGTAATTTATGAATGTCACTGCAAAACATTTACTTGGAATATGATTACATTCCAGCAACATTTCACTCCAGATATCTGTCCAAGAATTTGTTATCTAGTTGGTAAATAGACTTTTGAACGTAATATTCTGTCCAAATCTCTTTGGCCGTGTACCTATAAACAACAAATACCCTTAAACATCAGCTCAAAACTGACTGAGCCAGACCCTCCTGAAGACAAATGCTACCTTGCTAGGGAGGCCGAACCTGAATCCTCCCAAGTGCACTCCCCTCCCTGCTACCATGTGGGTGGAGCAACACCTCCTCAGTTTCATTTATCTTGCTGCAGCAGTTCCAGCAGCTTCCCGGCATCTTCCTGTTCTCCATGTTTGCCCAGATCCATAGTTCAACACATTTTGAATCTCGGAAAGAAATCAACTTAAAAAAAGCAATAAAACAATAAGGCAAAGTTTTCCTTTCTTATTTGATTATCTCCATAATTCAATTATGTTATAAAAAGCAGCATGTGTTATGGAAAGAGCCCTGGACTGGGAAACAGAATATTGTTTTCATCTATGAAGTTAACTAACTATGTCAAACAGCCAAATGACTCAAGTAGGCCTGGATTTTCTTATCTGTAAAGGCTGAGATTGGATAAAGTATTCTTTAGAGTCTTTTTAGGTGAAAAATTTCTAGACTTTAGGCATCTAGCTGAACTACCTAGGATAGTATTGAGATTTCCCTGATCATCCTGACATCAGACAGACTTCTATTAATAATATGCTTTATACCCAGTACAATGCATAAAAGGAAATAATGTATCATATTGGATCTGCCAATAGTCCCATCCAGTACTGCTTGGCTGAAAAATATGTTAGTTTTTCTCTCTGTCATTCTCAGAGGTCACAGGTATTAGTAATCTATTAATTCATTCTTTCAACAAATATCATTGACGCCGTGTTATGTTACAGGCACACAGTCAACAAGACATGGTCCCTATCCTTAAGCCAAAAACCAAGGTATCGAGTACCCTGAATTTGATAATAATTTCATGCTTAAAGTAGGTTAATAATTTGATAGTGCATCAAATTATATTCTTTAAAAATATGTTCAATATTTTTTTTTAAAATAAGAGAAGGGTCAGTACCTAAGAGAAATGTTTTTCTATTTAACTCAAAGATATAGAGCTAATTTATATTTTACCAACTATATGCAGAATTGTGTTATGACCTGAGTTAATTGGTATCATTTAAAAAATTTATTCTAGAATTGTTTGTGTAGAGATCATAAAATCTGGCCTTCCCCAAGCAGTTACCCCTGGTTCCCTGCGTGTTCGTCTGGAGGGTAGAGCCTTTTTTTTTCTTTCAGTAATCAATTATCAAATGAAACCAAAAAATATTTATTAAGTAGCTTACTATAAGGCTATGATTTCTTTTGCCCTGGGTGCCTAAATATTTGTTTTATTGTATTTGTGATTTTTATAAGCTCTTTAATACCCTTTGTGAAGCAAGATAAGGTAGAAAGAAACTATTAGCTTAATTAACATTGTGACATTTCTATGTTTGAATTTAGCTAAAATCATCTCATATCTGTTCATATTTTGTCCTAAGTTTTGTTTTTTGGGGAGGGCAAAATTTTCCTGACATGTAATCTGCTATGTAAAGAATTATGTAATTTCTTTTATTAGATTTCATGCCATTTCCTTTATAAATCAATGTTTGGCAAAGCAAATCATATTTCGCCATTAGATTACATTATAATAGCAAACCATTTTTGTTTACTTACAAATTTATCTACAATTTGGGGCCTCATTCTCCTCATTTTGGGGCCTTCTCCCCTACATGTTCTCTGAACTTACAAACACTACAGTAGTTCCAAATTCAGGAATATTTTTGGTGAATCTTTTTGTAAGCTAAAGAGTTTTTTGGTAATAAAAAATAATTTCTGTCTCTAAGCGATTGGTTCTATACATTCAGACTTTTCTTAACTTACAGTTTATTAATTTGGGACATTCTTAGAAATATGTGAATTTTATATATAATATTTTCTGGGAGTCTTGAAATACAGAAGTTATGATTTCACAATAAAAACATTTTAATCTCCTAGAATGCCAGGTATAGAAGAACAAGACCACATATCTGTGTAATCTTCAAGTAATCAAAGAAATAAAATGTTTTTCTTAATATTTAATATGCCATTTTTTTGTAAAATAAAATAAATGAGTTTTCTATAGAAATAGTGCTTTTTATCACTTATTATTATCATTTAGTCCTGCTAATTGGGAACAAAGCACTATGAAGTTCTCTGTGAATCCAAAATCTACAATTCCTCCTTAGATCTACATAAACAGAAGGAAAATTAATATTTCTTTCAAGTTTTTATCCTCCAAAGAAAGGAAATTATTTGTCTTAAGTATAGTTCTAAAATTAGTCTGAAGAAAATAAGATTTTGCTAAATAATTTAGCTTATTTTTCAGCTTCAGAAAGTCAAGTTTTTAAATCAAGAGTCACTTAGTGTGATCTTGTATTATCTTAAAACTCAATCATAATTAACTTGCTTTTCCAAACTTAATAGAAGAGAGAGCCATTCTTAGAATGAGACCTTTGTCATTTAATATTGTGTTCAAACATAAATTAGAAAATTAGGAAAGATAAGAATCCCTATTACAAGGTACTCATCAACTAAGAATGCATCTGTTCTTAGGATTGTTAAGGTGTGGTTGAAGTTAAATGATTACACACAGAAAAGAAATTTTAAATACGTAGAATAATCTTTGACCTTAACTATACTGAGTCAACAAAGTACAAGGGTAACTTCCAGTAATTATTTTTACTCCTCCTCAAGAAGAACATCAGAGAATTTAGTGAGAAAATATCACTAGGAAGTCCATGTATACACGTGGATGCTAAGTATTTTATATTTTTCCTTTATTTAAATTTGTTATTTTATGATGCTAAGAGATCAAAGAGAAGTAGCTGTGTTTCATTTTGAGTCCTATTATCTGTTTAGAAATCTTAAATTTTAATGAAGAAAATGAGGAAAACTATTAAATAATGAAAGCTACTGTTTATTATTTTCAACAGGATATCATGCTTAGCATTCTACATAAACCATGAATTTATTCCATCGTACTAATGATGATGATGATGACAATAGCTCATGTGGTAGGCACCCATTACGTGCCCAGTATGTGCGAGGCATCTGAGATATGGTAGTGAGGAGACACCACGTAGTCCCTGATCGCATGCAGCTGAAGGCTAGTGGAGAGGTGCAGACAAATCAGTAGCTTGATAATGTGATGAGCTGTGATGGGAGAAGTACAGGGTGCTACAGAAGAAGCGCATTGAAAGGATGTTTGGGGCGGAAAGACAAGGTGTGCATTACAAAAGACTTCCTGCATGAATTCAAATCGAGACAGTCATAAAAGGATGAGTTGGCCGTACAAAGGACAAGAGTATTCTCAGAAAAGCAGGGAGCATGAAGAAACATGTAGAGGGCAGAAATAGTAGGGCACTTTTAAAGGACTGTGGGAACAGAGCATGCAACGTGGTAATGAGACACAGCCTGGGAGGAAAGTTTGAGCTGTTCACAGAAGTCAGAGTTGAGGAGCTAAAGCTTGGGCTTAGAGAGGATAGTGTCATGATCACGTATGTACCTTAGAAAGACCACGCGCTGCTGCTATGTAGATGAAGGACGGCAGGGGCAAAACCATTGGCAACAAAGCAAGTTAGTAAACTTGTAGTCATTTGACAAGAAGTGATGATAGCCTGACCCTAGGGGAGTGACACTAGAAATGGATAAAACGTGGTTTGATTCAAGTGATATTTAGGATGCGAACTCGGTAGGCCTTGATGTTAATTAAAACGTGTGGGTGAGGGAGGTGGAGGGAGAAAGGTATTTGCCAAGTGTTTGGTTCCTGGGTAGATGGGGTTGGCATTTAATCAAATTGGGATGTGAGGAGGAGGAGCATATTTTGGGGTGAGGGAAAAGAGTGGCTGCTGGATATTCAAGTAAACCCAGAATTTACACATGAGGAAACTAAAACTTAAGGAGATCGATAACCTGTTCAAGGTCACGCAGCCAGGATTTGAGACCAGGTGGTCTGACTCCAGATTTCTTGCTATTAATCACTACACTACACTGCTCCTCAAATCTTTGGGTAGACTTTTCTCCAAAGACATGGATCTTGAAGATCTGTGTTCTCTCAATACCTCTTCTTATCTGATCCTATAGGGCAATGTCAGGATACGGGGTTCTAACTCAGCTGCGCTGCTAACTGCTTGACCCTGGGCAAATCATTAACAGTTCGGGTCACTGAATCTAAAAGAAAGGAGTTGGAGTAAGTCAGTATTTCTCAAAGGGGCTTTGGGAACAGGCCTAGGAAGAGCTTAAGAAGAGGAGAGCATAAGCGAATGGGGTTTATCCCGAGAATACAAGGCTTGTTCAACGTTTCAAAATTAGTCAATGTAGGTTACATTAAAAAACCCATGATTGTATCAATAGATGCAGAAAAATAATTTGACAAATTCAGTATGCATTCATGATGAAAATGCTCAACAAACTGGCAACAGAAGGGAACTTTCTTAACATGATAAAAGGCATCTACTAAAACTTACAGCTGAATCATACACAATGGTGAAGACTGGATGTTTTTGCTTTAAGATTGGGACAGGGGTCAAGACTGGAACAAGATTCGCACCAACTCTATTTAAGAGCATACAGAAAATCCTAGTCAGTGTAATAAGGAAAAGAAAAGAAATAAAAGATACAGAGATTGAAAAAGAAGTAATAAAACCATCACTATTTGCAGATAATATGGTTTTCTACATAGAAAGCTCAAAGAATGTACAAAAAAACCCCACCTCCTATAACTAATATAACTAATAAGTGAGTTTAACAAAGTCACAAGTTACAAGGTCAATAATAAAAAACCAATTATATTTCTATACATTATCAATGAAAAATTGGAAGTGGAAATTAAAATGTACCATTTATAAACAGCTCCAAAAAATGAAATACTCAGTTATAAATATAACAAAAAATTTACAGAACTGCATGCTGAAACACTGATGAAGGAACTCAAAGAACTAAATAGAAATATTGTATTCATGTACCAGAAGATTAACTATTGTTAAGATGTTAATTCTACTCAAATTGATCTACAGCTTTATTAAAATACCCATAAAAATCCCAGCAGAATTCTTTTTAGTTATTGACAACATGATTCTAAAATTTGTATGGAAGATCAAAGAAAATAGAATAGACGAAATGATTTTGAAAAAGAAAGACAAAGTTGGGAGATTTATACTGCCTGATTTTAAGACTTCTTATAAAGTCACAGTGATCAAGACAGTGTGATATCTGTAAAATGACAGACACATAGATCAATGATCAGAATAGAGTCCAGAAGTAGACCCACACATATATGACCAATTTCTCTTTTGACAAAAGTGCAAAGATAATTCATGGAGGAAGCACAGGATTTTCAGCAAGTGGTGCTAGAACAACGGAATATATATATAAAAAAAGAATGTCAATGCATACTTTATATACTAAAATTAACTTAGAATGGTGCACAGATCTAAAGGTAAAATATAAAACGTTACAACTTTTAGAGGAAGTTGCTGGGCATGATGGCTCATGCCTGTAATCCTAGCAATTTGGGAGGCAAAGGTGGGAGGATCACTTAAGGCCAGGAGTTGGAGACCAGCCTGAGCAACATAGTAGACCTTGTCTCTACAAAAAATACAAAACTAGCCAGGCATGGTGGCACACACAGGTAGTCCCAGCTATTCAGGAGGCCAAGGCAGGAGGATCACTTAAGCCCAGGAGTATGAGATTGTAGTGAACTATGATGACAACACTGCACTCTAGCCTAGGCAACAGAGCAAGACCCTGTCTCAAAAAGAACCAACCAACCAACAACAACAACAACAAAAAACAAATTTTGGAAGAAAACATAAGAGAAAACTTCATGATCTTGGATTTTGCAGAGTGTTTAGATATGACATAAAAGTCCCACATATAAAAGGAAAAATTTGCTAAATTTAAATTAACAAAATTAAAAACTTTTGTTCTGTGAAGAAAGTGAAAGGCAAGCTAAAGACTGAGAGAAACATCTGCAAATCATATATCTGATGAAAGAGTTATATCCAGAACATAGAAAGAACTTTTAAAATTCAACAAAAAAACAAACTCTAAAAATATGGGCAAAAGATCTGGACACTATAGCAAGGAAGATATAAGGATAGTAAATAAGAACACAAAAAGATACTCGACATTACTAGTACCTAGGGAAATGCAAATTTAAGCCACAATGAGATACTTTACATATCTTTCAAAATGGTTAATACAAAAACAGAAACTGACAATATCAGGTACTGACGAAGAACTCTCCTACACTACTGGTGGGAATGCAAAATGGTAAAGTCACTCTGGAAAACAGTTTGGCAGTTTCTTAAAAATTTAAACAGACACTTGTCCTATGTATTTATTTACCTTAGAGAAATGAAACGTCAGGTTTACACAAAAACCTATATTCAAATCATTATAGCGGCATTATTCATAATTGAAAAAAACCTGGAAACAACCCAAATTCATTCATTAGGCAAATGGATAAACAAACAGTGGTACATACATTAAATGAAATACTACTCAACAATGAAAAGGAACAAATTATTGACACTCTTGACAACGTGCATGTGCTATGCCAACCAATGCACTATGACAAATGAAAGAAGCAAGGCCCCCCAAGTTACAGATTGCAGGATTCCATTTATGCGGCATTCTGGAGAAACAGCACCGCAGGGAGAGAAATAACACCGGCGGTTGCTAGGATTGGAGGGTGGGGGAGGACTCGGCTACCGAGGGGCAGCGTGGCGGAATTTTTTGGAGAGAGACGATTGTTGTGTATCCTGAGTGGGATGAGTGTTATACCACTCTGTGAATTTGTCAAAACCAACAGAACTGTACACCCGAAGGGATTTTATCATACGTTAATTTGAAAATAATTTTTAAAAATAAAGAGCCATGGTAAAATGGGAGATTCTAAAAATGCTTAAAACTCTTCTCTCCGTAAAAAATGATCAAAATGCCTAGGTAAAAACACAGAGAAGATTTGCAAAAAATAGGTGGGGAATTTGCGAAAAATGATGAGGTCAGCGCGCAGAGGACTTGGATCCCACGAATGTTCACAGATGTAAACAGACGGCCAACGGCCATCGCTCCGGCAGCCTTGCTGGTCCTTCGGGGGAGCATTCCCGCCAGCGACCACCAGAGGCAGCACAGAGACGCCTACGCCCTCGAGTGAACCCCAGAAGATACAACAGGAAAAGTGATCATATTCAAGGGCACGCTTTGCAAGTCTGGGTCTTAACTCACTCCCGTTGCAGGTGGCAGATAGTGTGGCGTCACGTGACCGCAGAAGCGTTCCAAGCAGATGCTTGAGGCGTCGTAGGTGTGCGGAGCTTGTCTGAGCCTGGAGACCCTGCACGGGTGCACCACTTGGGTGGGGGGCCTCTCTTTAGGGTGACTGAGGGAAGGTGGAGCGGAGCTTTCTCGGGGAGCACGTGCCTCTGCTCCGGCTTCTTCCCCTCTCGCTGGTGCCTGCAGTTTGGAAACCAGAAACGTTAGATGGGACAGAAAATCTGAACAGCACAAAAATGAGCTTGCTTAGGGTGGCAGCTGCGTGAGGGGCTGGGAGGGGTTGAGGGAGAGCAGGGAGAGAGGCTGTCTGGGGACAGGTGAGGACAAAGGGTCTGAGCAGGTTTCCAACCCTTCTCACCACGTCTCTCTTTTTGTTTCTTTTTTCCTTCCTCCCTTTCTTTCATTCTTCTCTTCTCTTCTCAATGGCATTCTCCCCGCCAACCTTTTCCTCTTCTCCTGTGCTGTGTGTCTCCATCCTCCCCCTTCCCCGCCCCCCCACGCACAGCCAGTCAGTCAGCAGGGTAACAGGTGTTCATGAATGTGACAGAGAGGAGACCACAGGAGCGAAGGGTGATGGAGTAGTTTCCTGTGGCTGCCAACACAAATGAGCACAAACCGGGTGACTTAAAACGACACCAATTTATTCTCACTGGGAGGCTAAAAGCCTGGACTCAGGTGTTAGCAGGGCCACACTGCCTCTGTAGGCTCCCGGGGAGAGTCCTTCCTTGCCTCTCCGGGGGCTTCTGGTGGCTCCAGGCATCCCTAATCCAACCTTTGCCTCTCTCTTCAAGTGGCTTTCTCCTCTTCTCTCTTTGTGTCTCTCTGCAGTGGCAGTTCATTGACTCTGTACATGTGAATAGTTATCCAGGGCCCACCTTGATAATCCAGGGTGATATAAGATTCTTAACTTAATTACAACTGCAAAAGCTCTTTTCCCAAATAAAGTCGTATTCACAGGTTCTGGGAGTTAGGCCTCTTTTTGGGGGCCACCATTCAATCCACTGTGTGTGAGATTCCTGCCTCCAGATAGCATTCAGTTCTTCTGTCCTCACTCATCCAGTAAGCCAAATAGTTATTGTGGTGAACTATTACCCAACATCACACTATTCTATAGAACAAGTAAGAAGTAAATGCTGTTCATTGGCCCTATACTTAGGGAGCTGACCATCTGGTTGGGGATTCACAATAAATCCTTAGAAAAACCCCAAAGAACCAAAAAAAAACAAAAAAACAAAAAAACAAAAAAACCCAAAACACCAAAAAACCCACATAACACAAGAAAGTTAAAGAATACAATAATTTAATAATGTCATCATGTAAATGTGATTAAAAGCAATCTAGTTGGAGAAACAAGACTAACATATGTCTCATGATTAAAGAACAATTAAACCAATGACACCATAAAAAGATCAAAGAATATGAACAGAGAGTTCACATAAAAAGACATAGAAATTAAGTATTCCAAGAGATGCTGAAGCTCACTCATAATAAGAGAAATGCAAACCCAAACTACTTTGAGATATATACCATTTCCATTC
Organism: Avahi laniger; assembly: GCA_963575035.1. Classification (NCBI taxonomy): domain Eukaryota; kingdom Metazoa; phylum Chordata; class Mammalia; order Primates; family Indriidae; genus Avahi; species Avahi laniger. The sequence goes on from CAUYSK010115494.1 coordinate 13,846, forward strand.
AGTAGTTAAAATCCTAAAGTTTGATAACACTCTCTTGGCAAGGTTGCGGGGAAATGGTTCTTTTATACATTGCTCGTGAAGTATCAATGGGTGCAACCCTTACCGAGGCAATTTGACAACATCTATAAAAAATTGTAAAGTCTATATTCTTTGATGCAGCGTGTGTACTTCTAGGATTTTATTTTACAGAGAAATTTATGGGGTGCAAAACCGATGTTCAAATCATTCTGTATAGCATTGTCTTAAAGAGCAGAATATTGGAAATAAACCAAAAATTTTTCAGTAGGAGGCTGGGGTTATGTCTTTGAGAGCCTCACTGGCTGGAGTACTGGGAAGTCCTCTCGAGGCCCCAGGACTCAAGTTTCCCCTTCACTGTCCTGTCTCTCATCTTCTCAAATATCCATCACCTTCAACACAGTGAGTGCTTCCTGCAGCCCTGCTCTGTTCTTGCCCTCAGCTTCTACAGCACCCTTCAGCGTATCATGGAAAGAGTGAGAAACACTCTCTCTGAGGTCCATAGCTAAGGACCTCAGATTGAAGGAGGTCCTTCAATATATTGAAGCACATGTGTTCCTCCCCATCCCCTGCTCCCCAATCTGGATGCTGTCCCCATCAGGCTGACATAAACATGCAGGGCCCAAATCCATTACAGCCAATAAAGTTATTCACTGCTCACAAGGGTCTGCATAAACAAACATGTATTACTTCGCAAAACTCAGTGGTGACCTTCCTGCACTTGGCATCAAAGAGCCCAATAAACCCTGGGCCTGTACTCTTCAGAGTAAATACAGGTAAACACACCCACACCCACACCCACACACACACACACACACACGCTCATTCACTCTAAAATCCAGCCCATTAGAAGCTGATTTCCAGGAAAGGTGCATCATAAGTTGACCCATTTCAATGTATTTGTGTTTCCAGATGTTGAGTCCATCTTTCTTGGAGTAGAAGCCAAGGATAATGAAGAAAACAAAGGGTGTGAATTCAGAAGACTCAGCTTTTCAGGATTCATTAGCCGTAAAACCTTGGCGGATCACTTAATTTCTTTGTGATTCCATGACAGAAAGAAAAGTAACTTCTGCCAAATCAGATTTTACTACCTAACAACCCCCGCACAAACTTAGTGGCTTAAATACCACCAATTAATTTTGTGCACAATTCTGAAAGCCACCAATTTGTTCTGAGTTCAACTGGGTGGTTCTAGTGTTATCTAGACCTTCTCATACAACTTCAGTTAGTGGCCAGGCTGGTTGGTGGCCAGCTGGTCTAAGATGGCCTCAGAGGGGCAGCACATCATGGCTCCATGGTCTCTGTCCTCCAGCAGGCTAGCCCAGACTTGTCTCAAGTTAGAGGTAGGGTCGTAAAAGAGGTTGGAAGCTGACAAGGCCCCTTGAAGCCTAGATTTGGTGTTACGGATTGAATTGTAAAATACTATCCCAAAGTTCATAGTTGAAGCTTTATCTCCCAATGTGACTGTATTCTGTCCTGTTCGGTGGCAGTTGTGACTATTTCTTATCTACTAGGCAAGGTGGAGTGGATATGCATAGGGTCAGTGAGAAGATAATAAAGATTAAATGAGGTCATAAGAGCGGGGCCTTGATCAGATAGGACCAGAGTCCTTAAAAGAAGAGGAAGAGACATTGGAGATCTCTCCGAGCACGCGCACAGAGGAAAGCCCTTGCGAGGACATGGTGAGAAGGAAACCAAATACAAGCCAGAAAGAGAGGCCTCCCCAGAAATCAGCCCTGATGGCACCTTGATCTTGGAATTCTAGCTTATAGAACTGTGAGAAAATACATTTCTGTTGTTTAAGCCACCCAGTCTGTGATATTTTGTTATGGCAGCCTGAGCAGACTCATTGACCTGGAGTTGGTGTTACCACTTCTACTGCATGCTATTTGCCAAAGCCAGTCACAAGACTATTCCACAGCAAAAGGTTAGGAGACAGACTCCACATCTTGATGGGAGGGACTGCCAAGTCACGGATCAAAGGGATGTGCATATAGGAATAGTAATTGAACTTGCCTGCCACATACGGTATTTGTAAGGATCACATAAAATCATGGCTGTAAAAGTGCTTTCCAAATTGTAAAGTCCTAAAGGATGTTGGCTCCAATCAGCCTTCCATCCTGCTTGGCGGCAGTTGTGACTATTTATTAGCTACCAGGCAAGGTGAAGGGGATACATAGATGCTTCCGCATGGCATATTTTCCCCCAGGGAGTTCATAAAAATTGTTGCTTAATGAATGAAGTCCTATAATTCTTGTAACTCACCACAGAGGTAGTCAAAGTTAGGACAGCAACACTACATTTTCCTAGCTAGAAAAAGCCTGAAAATAAATATTTGAATGAGTATTCCACTCAGTGATTTCAGGAACAGGAAGTTCGATGGTCAGATGAATAGAAGAAAGGAAGGATGCAAAGTAGGTTGGATTTAGTGAACTTGTCATCCACACCCACCACGTTCCTGAGAGACGAAGGGAAAAAGCAGGCGGCTGACTCGAAGGCCATCTGTGGCTACAGCGTTGGACTTTTTTCCTGTGGAGTCCTAAATCTGCCTGGGTTTGTGAGCCTTCCTCCATGATAGACTGACTGCCTGAGAAAGAGCATATTATCATCTCTCTGGTTCTCTCCTGTCCTTGCACAGAATTTGCAAACAGAACTCCCACCAACAGTCATGATAAAGAGGGGTAATGTGTAGGAACAGATGGACTGGCTGCTTAGTGCCTCTGCCCCAGCTGAGAACAAGTTAGCTTATCTAACAGCAATTTCAGCATTCTCCCTCTGGCGAGGTTGGACATGGCACTCTGGCTTTGGGGTGGAGGCATACTGGTCCCCAGGAAGTGAATCTGTGTGCCTTGAAAAGTCACAGAGGTTGAGAGGATGAGAAGATAAGCAATAGTGCTTGCTGAAGAGAAAAATCTCAGTTTTGGAATGACCCTAAGATCTCCAGGGAGACGTCCCACCCCATCTTGTGATGCTTCGGACTCTTTGACGGCTCTGGAACTCTGTGGCTTGAAGAGTTAAGAGGCAGAACATCATATTCTGCTAATGGCCTCTCCTACCTATTGGCTCAAGGATATGTTGGTCCAGAAGCAAAGAAGGTAAGTTGCTCAGGCTTTGGAATATCTTTAACACCTTCTGGTTACCAACACTCCCTGAGATATAATTAATTATTAATCATCAAAATATCCTGAATGGTTCTAGAATGATCCAACACCAGTCTCCAAATGATTATTGTTCTTATTATACCAGATTGCAGGGCAAATTTAATATTCTATTTTCTTTCTGCATCTGCAGTTTAATTCGTTGCTTACTACCTAATAAGCACATTGAATAACTGAAAGAATGAATAAACTCAATAAATATTTGACGAATAAATAAATAAGTGAATACATGAATGACCTAGCCAGGGCTTAAACTTATGAAATGTGTGAAGCACTAACAACATCTCTGTCTTCTTCATGTTTGGTCCCATGGCTATTGGACACTGGATTGTGTATACTGTGTACTCAATAAATGGTTGTTGAATTGTCCTGAAATTATAAATCCTGTCAATTAAATATTACATTGCAAAAATGAAACAACTAAGTGTCCCCACAGTGAAAGAGTGCAGTGGGTAAAATTCTACCCTTCATCCCTGAGAAACCCTAGCTCTGTGTCCCTGGAGACTAAAAAAAACCTGACTTCTTCCCTCCAAATACTCTCTGGTGCCTGTAGCCTTGCTATGCCAGGGTCAGCAGCAAGCACAGCACCCGCTTTTCTGATTACATCCAACAGGGGAAGGTGGGATGCCAGGGTACTTCCTTTCAGAACTCCTATGGGGACCCTCATTAGGGTACATCTCCTGTTCTGGGGCTGCCTGGGCTCTTCCTGCCTCAACCTCTCTATGGAATTCCCAAGAATTGCCCTTAGTGTAAAAGAAACATAGAATGCATCCCAGAGAGAAGTTGTAAGCAGCTGCCTTCAATCAAAGCACATCCTTCTGCAAACTCAGCCTGAGACAGACTTCCTGCAACATGTGGTCTGCCAAGGCTCCCAGGTTTTGAAACACTCCAGGAAACTGCTAGGGAGCTACCTGAAGCCTGCCTTGATTTCTCACCATCACTGCCCCTGCAAAACCGTGCTGATAAAAAGCCCTCACCCACTGTGTAGAAGTAAACCACGTGGATTGCGAGGATGAAGCTGCTTCCTTGCCTTTCTTCTGTCTCTAGGCTCAGAAACGCAGGGAGAATGATCATTCTCTGATATCCCCATAAGTACCCTAAGCTGTGCCTAGGTATTGCTGAAAATTGCCATTGTGTTTCCTCTCCAAGCTAATTGCTTCTTCATTTCTCTTTTCCACCCCCTCTTTGGGAAATCTGGCAACACTTTAAATGCATTCACTAAATAATCTCAGGCTTAGGATATATCCTTGGACATAAAAATGACAGCATAGAATCCCGCTGTCCTTCTCTGTCATCTCAGGGCCTGGATGTGCGGTCCTCTCTTTTTCTCCAGCTCCTAGACCTTCTCTTGTGTCACTTGTCCTTGAGTTTTTAGAGCAAAGACATAACCACAGTTTCCTAAAAAGCAGACTTCTTGGGATTCCTGAAAGTGGAACTTCCAAATTCTGGATAGTTTTAAAAGGCACTGAAATAATTCCTTCAAGTTAACATCAACCCATTATTCAGAGTAAGAATTTAAACAGCTGATATTACTGAGAGCTTCTTCTAATCTAGGCTATGTAGTTTATCTCTGAGAGATATGTTTGTATGTGCACTTAGTTCCTGCAAACACCATGAAGCGGTGTTATCACCTCCATTTACTGACAAGGGAAATGGAGCCAGAGAGGTTTGGTAACTCCACTCACGTTCTTATGTATGGTTGTTCAAGCAGCAGAAGTGTCCTCAAAATCACTGAAAGTCTGCAAAGAGGCTCGCCAAAGTCCTGGGCCCTTGGAAAACCTGATCTCCAGGAGAGTTTCTAGGCAGTGGAGGGAATGTGTTCCAAGACCTGGAGGTACAAAAGAGATGGAAATCAATGAACTGAAACGAGCCTGCCGTGGCTGGAATGGAGAGTGTTCGGAGAGATGGCAGAGACAGAGACAGCGCTGGGGAAGTGGACAGAGGCTGGACCAAGCAGGGCCTTCGAAGCACTATTAATGATTTTGGACTTTATCTTGAGGGGATTGTCTCCTAAGAGGGTGTTAAACAGAAGAAAGAGATGGCATGAAACTGATGTAGCCTAGTCTGCAGAAAGACAAATTTCCTCCCCACGGTGTATTAACTCAGTGATATTTCCTAATATATTTTCATCCATGAGGTTCAAAGCATTTTGTGATTAGTGCTTTATGGCCCACTGGCACACAGTAACCAGCACCTTCTGCTGGTGGGGCACCACAGTGATTTCTGAACCAATCAATGGGTCATGGCTGTGCCCTTTCTAATAAGGCTTAGGCAGCTGGAGGGAGGAGGGCATCTCCCTTGAACACTCCATCTCAGCCCTAGGGGTAGTGGTTGCTCATTCAGATCTATTCCTATATGCTTTAGGGCTCCCTTTACTTCTAACTAGCCAAGCCCTTGTTACTCCAATCCTTGTTGTGGGTAATAGTTCTTCATGTTACATACTCGCTGTTCAAGTTACTGTGTGTTTTCTTTTTCCTGATTGGACTCTGACTGATTCACAACCCTCAGAAATTTCTCTACCTGCCAGGCATAGCCTGCTTCCCCAGAGTGGAAAAAATAATTGTGGTTCTACTAAAAGCTACATGCTGGCTGCTTTCACTATGTGAAAGCAATTCTTACTAATCTACATTTCCTTGTTGATTAAACAGGAGTTCAGGAAAGTGCATAAAGAATGAGCATTGACTCTTAAATTTCCCTGAGCTCCACAACTGAAAGGGCAGGGAGACACGAGATCATATTTATATAATATAATATGGTCACTGTAGTGGGTAACACAGGTTTGAATGTACTACTCAGAAACATGTGCCAACAGAGTGATCAGCTCTGCTTGGGGGAAGGAGGCCCAGGACAGTTAAATGGGATGAAACTCTTGAGTCTTGAAGATTGATCGAGGGTTTGCCAGGCAGGTGGTGAGGAAAGAATATGCCAAACAGCGGCAACAGGATGGAGAGAGGTCTGCAGACATGGCACAGCACAACTATGCCCCAGGAATTGTCAGTCATATGGAATGGCTGGACATGGGTGGTAGCCCTTCTGAAGGGGTTGGGCCTTGTCCTGCAGGGTTTCAAACAGAATGTGGAGAAAAGCTAAGAAATGATTATCTCCAGGCCCCTGTGCATGAAGGGGATGAATTCCTCATGTAGGACAACATCAATGGGAATGGGAAAATCAAGGTTAAATAGAGTTTAAATAAGAGTAGACAATCAAGTGATTAACAGGATTTTGGAAACTTGAGGGCTAGTTATGAGGAACAAATGAAATAATGGATTTGAAAGCACATTTTTTGCATGCTAATGTACTATCAGAAGATATCTTTTCCACAATTCAATTCTGAACGTGAATAATGAGGCTCAGTCTTCCTATACAGCAGGATCACTCCAATTGTTGGGCCAAATGACAGTATGGTGGTGGCAGTATCCATATCTCAGTTTATACTTCTTGGCCATCGCTCCTGCTCTCTACCTCACAATCAGTACTGGACAGCTGGTGCCTTTTGTTTTAAAGTAAACAACGAACAGTATATGAGTTAACTTTTACAACCAGTTGCTCAAAATAGCAGAATAATAAAAAAGAGTTTTAAAGCTGAAATATAAACTGGATTCCCTCATTTTACAAAAGAGTAAACTAACACTCTGATCATCTAAGACTTATACAAGAGCAAGTCAGACACAGCTCTGTGATCAGGTGTTTTGGAAAACTGCAGGAGCTGTCTGCTGCCATCCTTGTGGGGTATGGATCCATGGTTTTGCTTTTTGACTGGCTACTAGAAAGAAATTAATAATCCAGTGTACTTGTAACTGAAGGAAAATCCCTTCCGAAAAGGCACAGGAAGGTCCAGTATTGGTCCCATGTTCCCTCCTCAATGGGCAGGCCAGGCAGTGGCCAGGAATCTTCAACTTCTTCAACGTGAAACTTCCTAGTTTTGGAGCCAGAAATTTTTATCTACTGGGTAAACAAACAATCTTGTTCCACACCTCAGAAATAAAGACACTCCATTTGTGGATCTTATTATCGCATCAGGTTACGTCAACAACTCTGACATGATAATTTTGAGTCAATCATTTCATCCTCTGCAGCACAATTCGGTTTGGAAGCACAGCTGAACTCCTTACTCTGAATACCCGGGAGGGCTGCTCATGGTCTGTGATCAGTCTTACTAATCATGCACTATAGCTATTATCATTTCTATACAAATGGCCAACTGTCCTCTGCTAAGTCAAGGCCTGTGTAGTTTCCTTAGATCTTAACTCCATCGTGATAATTTTTGACCGTGAACACTGTTCATCCCATATTCCACATTGGCAGGGCCGTCTTCTGACAAAGGGGATGGCGATATGCTGTGCCCACAGAAGGTCCGGGAGGCCCATGGGACCCCTGTCAGCCCCTCTTCCATGTCCCCGAGCCTCATGGGAATGCACGTGCGATGGTTCAGAAGCAAAGTGAGAATGGGGCCAGGGAGTACAGAGAACAGGTGAGAACAGTGCCACAACGGACCAGCCAGCTCACCAATGACAAAGTTTGCCATGGGTTCCACACTTGTTTCTAGTCTATTGTACTTGTACGTTGACATACAAAGTGGATAAAATGTCTCTGGTCCCACTTTCTGCTTGCCAGTGAGGTCAACTCGAACTTACCTCAAGAAAGAATCTCCTAAATTTTTGTATAGTTATAATGAAATCCTCCAGGAAGAAAGTGGACTTTAAAACATCAATTTCCCTTACTGTATCTATCAAGGTAGCTTTTGGTGTGCTTGTTTCTAGTTTGACACTTCTCAGTTAGGGAAAAATGATACTCGCTCTCTCTTTTTTTCATAAAAGGTCCCTTGTGGTTACTGGATATTAGTGTCTACTCACTTGCTTATTCCTTTTCAGTTTAACTTTTATTTGAAATTTTGTCTGCTCATTTTTATTATTTATTTGTTTATCAATTTCAAGACACACAAATTTTCTTCAGCACATCTCAGGAAAAGAACTAGTTCTGACAAAGCCTTAGCCAGTGCTACTGCTCATTAAGTTTATATTACCCCTCCAAGGACTTGGCAGGATCAGAGTTGCTGAGTTCACATAATGTTTCAAAGGAGAAAAAAGTATTTCCAGGTATTACTGAAGCAGAATATCCTAACTGCATATGTAAAATCCAGTCTGTGTTCTTGAAATGCGTGCCACAAAGGGATGAACAATAGAAGTACAAACACAAAGGGACATTTGGGTGACCTGTAATATGAGTAACTGCTCAGCCACTGACTTTGCAAGGAAAGTCACTGAGGCAAAAACTACCCTGTGTATATAATTATCGTGGTTATGAAAGTATTTGGCAAACACACCACTAAATTTTTGTCCCTTTTTTTCGTATCATTCGGAAGAACAGTATTAAAGTTTCTTTAATGGTTTCCAAATTTGTGAGTGAAATTTCATTTGTAAGGTGATTTAAAGAAAACAAAAATCTCTAATCTAACTCCAAATTTAATTCAACATTTTCCTTTTATTTACTATAAATTATCTTGAGGTTTAAACAATTTTAAAATCTGTATAAGTTCTGGGAATGTAATTATCTGTAAAGCACATGAGTCCCCAGCAAGATACTTTTTCCAATTATCTCATCTTACTCGTGATCTTTCTATCCCACCAATTTTGCTTAGTTTCTGATTTCACTGAGTTGGGATTAAATCAGTGTATTCCTCCACTGCATAATTTAGGACTGCTTTAAAACGATGTAATTACAAACCTCAATGGCAGATTGTGAAATTGCCTTTGCTGTCATAACTGCCATTAGCATGGTTTTAAGTTCTTTCGGAACAGTGGGGCAAAGATGTCATGTTAATACGTTCTACTCCTGTGTGTCTGCTATTGATTATTCACAGCAATTGTAGACTTGGATGGGATCCAAAACCAGACACAAAACCTGGGAAAATGCCAATGTTTTGTGAATCTAAAGGAATTTTTTTTTTTTTTTTTTGAGACAGAGTCTCACTGTCTTGCCCCGGATAGAGTGCCATGGTGTCATCCTAGCTCACAGCAACCACAAACTCCTGGGCTCGAGCGATCCTCCTGCCTCAGCCTCCCGAGTAGCTGGGACTACAGGCACACGCCACCATGCCCGGCTAATTTTTTTTTTCTATATATTTTTAGCTATCCGATTAATTTCTTTCTATTTTTGGTAGAGACAGGGTCTTACTCTTGCTCAGGCTGGTTTCGAACTCCTGAGCTCAAACAATCCGCCCACCTCGGCCTCCCAGAGTGCTAGGATTACAGGCGTGAGCCACCGCGCCCGGACTAAAGGAATTTTTTAAGAAAAAATAATTCTTTAAAACAATATGACTGGATGAAATAGTATAAAAATTTGCAATTGCAGACTTAAATGGGTACAGTCCTAATGCACTGGTCTTCCTGAAGGACGGAGAGATTTTGGATAGTTACCTACTCTCATTTTGATTACTTTCTATAGAGTGAAATGAAAATACTATTTATAAAGGTTTTCTGAAGCCTTATTTGACATTTGCTGTATTCACTCCCTCTGCTCTGCCAGCCTATAATCCTCTCCCTTACCATGAATTTCTTCTCTACTTCAAGTTCTCAACTCTCTCTTTTTTATCTGAATCTAGAGAAGGTGGGCCCCTTTAAAACTACTGTGAAGTCTTCCATATCCAGGAAAACCAGGCAGATGAGATTTTGGTCACATACTTTCCAGTTTTAAATACACAAAGAAAAAGTCTTTTCATGCTTAAAAGAAAAAACAACTCCCACATACTTTTTCTTTTAATGTAAGGTGCTCATAGTCTCCAAATAAATGCTTCCCTTTAAAGTTAGATCTTTGGCATGTGGAAACTCATGTATCAAATGGTTAGCTCTATTATTCTGCTGGTACCCAAGTTTGATTCATTAATTTAAATTCATTTTAGCCATCTCCATCAAATTTCTTTGTTAAATTTCTTTAAACAATCAACATGTTTTGCTACTTTATAAATTACTAATTTGAGAGAAACAAAAAATAGCCTCTCTACATATACAAATTGAGAAGCTCCAATTAAGTTCTTGCTTGCCATTTATCTAACAAGATATACACTTTGGTCAATATAATTTCCTTGCCATGCATTTCTGAATGTTTATAAATGAACTATTTTGAATTGTGGTGGGAAAAATCCCAGTGCCTCTTACAGACTACAATAACTCTCTTGTAATTTGCCAAAAGCAAGTGGTATTCATTTACTCTTTTTCTTAAAGCTCATAATAAAAGCAAACAGGTAGATTTTTGTTAACAGTCTTCAGACTGGTAGATCTAAAGGGTTTGAAACGAGATAAATGCATAGTTTAGACCAAAGAAATAAGCTTTTAAAGCAATGGAGTGGGTGAAAAGCCCTCCACCCCTTTAGTTGCACAAACTAAGAGACTTCAGGCCATTTGTTTGAGTATTTTCAGACAATTGCTAGTCAGTAAGGTTAACAATGGATGCTGAAAAGGATGTATCACTAGCATTGTGACTTATTGTACTCTATGAAAATGCACTTAAGTAAAAGGAGACTCCCGAGAATAATGAATTAGTGTCTCTGTCTCCCTTCCTTGAATTTGGTTAGTATCAATAAATAGGGATATCTGACTAACTGGTTCCAGTCCAGGTGTTGCTGGTTTCTAGAAATGTTCTCTTCCCTGCCATTTTCCAATAGCTGTTATGCTGTGTGGCAAATGATTAACTCTGTCACCTCAGAATTTGCATGCCTGTTTTAAATATGATGGGTTTCAGTCTTGGAATGGAAAAAATACAAGTCACCTGAAGTCTCACAGTGCAACAATTTTAATAGCCCACACTAAAACAGGCGGTACAGTTCTGTAGTTCCACATTAAAAGCAACTCTGCCTTACTTTAAAACGCTTCTACTTAATGCTTCTCTTCCACATCCCTTCACTTAAGGGGTAAGTCTATGCAAGTACCTCTACAGTGCATTTTTCAGGCATTAAAAATGTGATTTGCTTTCCACAGAGTGCTGAATAAGACCATGCCTTCCAAACTTGAGGGGCTGCGGAGTTCAAGTTGAGCTACCATCTCTGAGAGAAGGACCCTTCTCACTCCCACTGGTGACGTGAGCCAGGAGCCGAGGCTCCAGAATAGCTTTTTGAAAAAATTAATTATGCCAACCTCCTCAGCAGCAGGTATCTTCTCTTACCACAAATAAATATTTAACGCATCCTTGAGTCATGAAATATTGAAAACTCAATTGACACTTCAATTTCCAGAAAAAATCACGGAGGCATTGTGTGAATATTCTGAATTTGGTGGGATCAGACACCAGATACAGGAGTGGGTCAGAAGTTGCGGGTTTAGAACTGGAGGTTGGGGGAGCAGTGGCGGGAAGAGAGAGCTCTGGAGCGGTGGGTTATTGCTCGTCCTCTTGGGGGTCACCAGGGAAGCCCTCCTCCTCCGGCGACCTGACTCCCTCTGGAAGCAGCGTGGCGCGCACTTTCCTCTTCTCCTTAAAGCGGCCCGAGCGCGAGATCTTCAAATTGCGGCGGCTGTTGCCCGATTTCTCCCCGCACAACTTGTCTGGCTTGGGGGACTCGCCGGCGCCCCCGAGGAGATTGGGGTACTGGTTCTCCCGGGAGTTGCTAGTCCAGTCCGGGCTGGGCGGCGCGGGCTCCCCAGGGGCGGGCTGGGCCGCAGGCTGCGCCCCCGCCGTGGCTTCCTTGCTTTTCTTTCTGCTGCTGTTGGCGAACGATTTCCACCAGGGGCCCGAGCCGCCGGTGCCGCCGCTGTTGGCCATGGCCGGCCGAGGGGCCCGGGGCGCCCTGCGGGGATCGGACTCGGCGGCGGCGGCTTCTCTCTCCGCGTGGTCCCCGGCCGTTCACGCCACCCTTCCCCGGCTTCTCCCACGAGGGCCGCGGCGCGGGTGCCGAGGCAGCGCCCTGTGCTGGGGAAGAAAACAAAACTTAGTTACCGGGTTGGTCGGAGTCACGTGCCACCCAATCCCATTTCCTCCCCTGCACTCCGCCCGGCACCGGGTCGGCCAGGGGCGCAGTGACTGGAGCCCCGAGTGTAGCCCCCAGTAGCCACCGCCGCGCCCCTGGATGCGGCTGGACCAGTGGCCTCCAGGGCGCCACCGCCTGGTCTTCAGGCTGAGCCTTGAACTCCTCGACCTCAACCTTTGCCTTGCCTCAAGGGAGTGCAGTGGCCCCCGCACCAGGGGCGCCCGGGGGATGTTCGCGGCCATCTGGACCAACCTGGCTCCGGAGAGAAAATGGCCCGTCCTGTCCCCACTGCCTGACTGTAGACAGACGCCCGAAGGTGACCCACCCGGCCATAACGGTCCCCCTTCGGATGAGCACCTGGGAGGAGGGCGCTCGGAACCAAGCGTGTCCTCTCTACAGGTACACAATGAGTATTAGACTATGAACAATCTCGAAATTTCCCCCAAAGACTTCCCTCCATGGAGTTCCGTCGCAGCATCCTTTTCTATGAGATGCTTCAGAGAATTTATATCCCAGTATGAGAGAGGGACGAGCTCGTGCTGTTTTGTTTTGCTCCTTTTAAATTCTTCCTTTAACCACTTCTGCCTTGTGACTTCCAGAGAAGCATGTCTAGACTTAACTTCCCTTGGAAACCGCCGTCCTGCTCTTCCTTTTATTCCCCAGACGCCAATCTTACGTCTTTGTGAAGCCACCCCCAGCTGACGGTGGAGACGAGCCAAGTGCAAATGGCATCTTCCCTTAGTTCTTTATTAAAATATGCACCGAGTCTGTTTGTACTACGCAACTCTTGAGATCTTAGTTACAAATTAAAGGCGTCTTTTTTTTTCCTTTTGAAATTCCCTCCTCCAAAGGAGGGAGACTGTAAGCAGGAACTTCCAAACAATTTGTTTCTTCCCCAAGTGTCTAATACCCCCTCTGCAAAGCGAAAAGGCCGCTTATGAGCCTCTAGGTGCTAATATTGTATGTGAGGCTGTCCACTTTCTGTGCGGGGTCTACTGGGAACTGCCACCAGAATGCGCAGATTCGCCTGCGCCGCGGCTCACTTCCAGGTTTCCGCTCTGCCGGGTCTCAGCCCACGCGCCGGGCGCTCTTGGGATTGGCGAACGCGCCCCGGAGGGAAACTTCAGCGGAGTCTGTTGTTGGAGGTTCTCCTCCCGGAACCGCCGGGGAGAGGAAGTCTGAGCGCTTACGGCAGGCGGCGCGGCGGCCTGGGCTAAGCCCTGAAATCGCGGCACCGGCTCCTCCCGGGACGCCCCGAGGACACGCTCGGGCTGCGACTTGAAAACAATAAAAGAAAAAAATGGCCAAAAGTTCTTTCGGTGCAAAAGGCACCCACACCCTCAGGCACAACTGGCACTTGGGTTTGCAAACGTCCTATTCCCTCCTGCGTTACAGATAGGAAAAGCACCCCCACCCCCACCCCAAGCTATTTACGAACGGTGGTGGTGCGGTGTCCTGGTGCTGCTTTCTGTCCTCTAACCTACACTTTCTTCTCCACGATTATCAACTTTGTGTGCACGGAAGAGCTTTGTACGAATCGCGCAAAGAAAAGATGGTAAAAACCGCAAATGTACGGGCAACGCAGTTCTGGAGTGCCTGTGGCTTGCTGTTTCTTCTGGGGTACCGGGAGGCGGGAGACTCGGAGGCACCCCAGGGTGACAAACCGGTGCCAGGCTCTGTCTTGGCGGACGGAGAACCCCCCCTCAGTCGCTCACCTGCTCGGCCTTCCCAGGACCCCGAGGCCCCGCGCGGAGATCGCGGCCGAGAGCACCAAGGGGGCGCGCTCCGGTCACCCTGGAAGCCGGGGCGCGGCGTCCCTCGGCGCGGACTTGGAGAGATCCCGCTTCTGGGAAGTGGACCAGTCGCAATCTCCGCAGCCCAGCTAAACCAAGTGCTGCTGCTGGTCTCCCCTGGCACCTCCAACTTCTGCGCACTGTGGCGCAGCCCAGGGCTCGCAGCGCGATCTGTTCGGGTCGGAGGCGCCGCGGTAAGGGGCTGCCAGGCTCGTCGCCCCCAGGTGAACGGCCAGGCAGGCTCTCCCGGTTAGCCGCCTTTCTTTCTCCGGCGCGTCCCTCTTCCCTGCTTGCACCGCCCGGGAGCCGCCGAGAGATGAGAGCCCGGCTGCTCACTCTGGAGCACAGGACCTTCCTACGCGTCCGTAGGAACGAGAAAGGGCATCTGCCCACCTGCTGGTTGTTCGCCAAGTGATTCGAGAAACCAGAACTCCGGAGCAGCGGGGGTTGGGGGGGTGGGGAGGGGAAATAACCCAGGAGGCGGCCACCGCTGCCACAGGTGCAGGTAGGAACTTCGCGTTCCCGCCCTCCGGGGGACGAGATTGGATCAGGTCGCAGACGTGGCGCCAGCCTTGAGGTGCCTGATTGGAGAAAAGCTGTGCTGCGCTGCTCCCCCGACTGACTCCGCCAGAAGAAACAGCGGAGACCCGAGACCGGGAGACCGAGGCTGTAGACGGGCTCCGCTGGAGAAATGTCGCCGCGGCTCTCGCTCTGCCCCACCCGATTTCTTCCCCCTCGCCAGCTTTCTGGGTACCCGGATCCCACGTTTTGTAACTCACGAGAACTAATTCACGCCGGGCAAAATGTTTGAGTGTTTCGGGCTCCCTAGATGAAAGGCCGTAATGTTGTTCACAAGCTCGCTGTGCGCCAGCCTGGCGTTGTTCCAAGCGCTTTCTGTGGATTCATTTATTTACTCCTCATGGCCACCCTAGGAGGTAGGTACTATTATCATGCTCACTTAGCAGGTGAGGAAACCCTACCGCAGGGAGGTTAAATGGTTGCTCAGGGTTGCCCGTCTGGTACATGGCAGAGCAGAGTTGGAACTCAGGTCTGACTCCAGCTTCCTCGGTCTTAACCACCACTTTATACCGCAGTCTGTGCCAGTCTTGGGCTCTTAACGCGGCTACGTGAAGGTGTGAATTTCCTTCTTTCAGGTCTGGAATTCCATGGACAGCCACCCCCACCCCCTCGCAGTGTAAATCCAGCTCTGAGCCACTGCAGGAGGTGAATTGGGGATTATGTCAAGGTTCAGGCCTTTGCTCCTGGTCACATGTCGGTGCTTTTTATTCATTCTACAGCAAGGTTTTTGGCACGGGGCATTTTCACTAATGAAAGCAGAGGTGCAGCTTGCTTCATCTCCTAGGATGCTCTTCTTGTCCAAAGAACTATTTTAATGTTCCTTGAGCTCATATACAAACATAACTCCTCTGAAGAACTGGGTCTGGAGTGACTGACGTCTGAGCATCTTGGTTCTGAGGACTTCCTGCAGTATAAAAGTAGTGAAAGTCAGACCGCCTAATTCAAATATCTTGCAATATAGAATTAGTAGAAATAAATTTTTATGGAGTATTTCAATGCACGAGGGAAGGTAAAAACATGAATACTTTATGTGATTAACTTCTTAGTTTTATGCAATGCACAGCAGTGTGTATTTGAAAGTCATACGTTTTTATATATTTCTTGAGATTAATTTTAAAGCATAAACATTCAATCATAGCACCAGAATTGAACAAAGACACGCCACCAACTTTGAGGGAAGAATGGGACAATTCATGATAGTGCCAATACTTTACAGGTGAGGAAATGGACTCGTGGAGGACCGCCCTTGTCCGAGGTGTCATCACCACTAGGAAGTTAGGGAGCTGGGTTGTCACATTGTTTGTTGACTCTATGGGTAAAAGAATGAAGAAATTTAGGAAAAGAAAATTAGTATTGCCAAATGGCTCCTCACCGAATATGATTTTAACAAAGGGACCAGCATTTTCTTAATAAATAGACCTCTACTAACTATTGAGATTTTTTTAAAAAATTGATTCTCATAAATCACATCCCATTCCCCATTTATATTCAACAACTTTGAATGTGTCTGTCATGCATCCTTGATTTAATGATGACACCTTATAAATAACCATTGCTTGCAGTGAAGACAGGTAAGTGGAGACATAAAAGTTGTGGAGAAATTAGCTGAGGCGGGTAATGGGTGAGCACTGCAGGCAGAAGGAATAGAACACCCAACTGCCTGGAGGTGTGAAGGAGTTGAGAGTTTCACATAAAGAGCCGGCCAGTGTGATCCCAGTGAGGAGAGTGAGACGAAGGGTGCCCAGAGATGCAGCTGGAGGGTGGGGGCGACCAGATCATCCAGGGCTATAATCCATTGAGGAGGGATAACATGATAAAATTTGCATTTAAATGTCACTGTAGCTGTGTGGAAAGAGTGGATAGTAGAGGGGACAGAGTGGTGCAACTGGGGAACCAGTTAGGAACTGCTGGAGTACTTCAGGTGGGATACTCTGATGGGTTGTAGGACAGAGGTGGCAGCCGGCAGGGGTGTGTGAAGAGAATTAAATGGATGCAAAGGGATGTTGATGGTAGAATCAACAGGGCACTCTTTTATTTAATTCATACAAAAGACGAGACTGAGTTTGACTAGAAGCTTAAAGGGAATACTTTCACAGTCTTCCTTGCCACTAGGAGTGGCTGTGTCATCCAATTTTGCCTTATGGGGCTGAAAGGAAGACTTCTGGAAATACTTCTTTCCAAGAACCTTCTGAAAGAAGAACATCTTTTGCCACATGCTTGATTCTTGCATTTACGCGGGGTGTGAGAATGTGTCTGGTGTTGCAGCAGCCGTCTTCCAACGGTGAGGCAACAGGCATGGGAATAAAAAGCAACGTGCTAAGGGTAATGGCACAGGAATGTGGGGAAAGTGTCTGGGTTCTTGATGGTGTCTTTGAGCCCCTGAAAGAACTCTGTGGTCACCCACCTGTAGATTTCTAGCTCAACGAGATTTTACGTGTTGCTATGATTTAACCACAGATTTAAACATACTCTCTGTTACTTGTAGCCAAATGCATTCCTACCTTATACAGACTGTTACATTTATAGGAAAAAATGATATTGTTCATAAGAGGAAAAAGGTAGTGTTGTCACATTTTTTGACCAATCTGAAAAGTTCTTTACAGAAGAAGGATTTAGTGAAATGTTTAGGTGATGGGAAAGTTTTTAGAGGCAGAGAATGCATCTATAAAATAAAGCACTTTCACTGAAAAACCTTAGAGTTAAGGGAATGAATAAAGAAATATTTGTAGTGCATAGATGAACATGCTGGGGTTAAGTCCAAAAGGTGAGGTTCATCACATTATCTGAGACATCATAATAATTTGATTTTTAAAGACAGAGTTTTAAATCAAAACAATTAAGATTTTTTCCTCAATTTTTTTACATCTAGAACTGATTTAATCTATAAAAATTTTCATTACCGCATGTGGAAACACATACACACACACAGGGCTAGTGTTATAAATATAGTTGTGCTCTATAACTATTGATCCAGGAATCATATCATTTGACTCTATTAGGTCATTAAATATGAAATGTCCGATTTAGAATCAGAAGTGTAGTTTATTATATCTCAAACAAGAAGCAGTACAATTAATTAAAGTATGTGCCTAAACTATTGACACAGTTTTGCTATCTTAACGGTAGCTTGTTTATGCCAGCAGTGAAGAAGCCTGGAGAGCGAATGGAGATGAAAGCATGAAAGGAGTTTTCCACAGCTTGTTGAGAATTGAATGTTTTTTCCTTGTAAGAAGTGGTCCAAATCCTGGAAGAAGTGGTAGTCAGTTGGTGCAAGGTCTGGTGAATGCGGTGCATGAAAGAGAGTTTCCAAGTCCAGCTTCTGTAGTTTAGAAGCGTTGTTTTTTGTGATGTGAGGTCTTGCAAGAGGATTGGCCTGTCTCTACCGACCAATCTCTGTTGCTTAATCACAAGCACCCTCATCATTTCATCCAATTGGGTGCAGAAGACATCTGCTGTAATCAACTGACCAGGTTTCATGAAGCCGTAGTGTATAATACCAGCACTGGACCACCAAACAGACACCATTAGCTTTTTTTTGATGAACATTCAGTTTTGGACTGTGTTTTGGCACTTCATCTTTATCCAACCATTGTGCCGAATGCTTGTGATTGTCAAGAAGAATCCATTTTTCATCACACTTGACAATATGGTATAGAAATGGTTTGCCTTTATCTCATGACAGCAAAGAAGGGCAAGCTTCAAGACAATTTCTCTTCTGACTCTCATTTAACATTCGGTTAACGTGGATGCATATCTAGAAGTTCAAAAATTATAGTCTAGAAACATTACTAATCATTTCAGTTCTATGCATTGTCCCTGAGAACTACTTGACCCAAGCAACGCTGATTGGTCCAATGCCACCTTTCTCTGTAATTCAGTCAACACAAGCCAACTCTTCCTAACTCCCCACTCCTAGTCCCTTTGTCTCATTGGCCCCTTTCACTGGATCGTAGATTCGGAAGTCATCAGGCCCTCTGTTCACACTCCTTCAACAAGTAGTGGTTGTTCAGTTTCTGTGTGAACAGTACTGGTGATGCGGAACTCACTGCCCCCGAGTCAGTCATTCCCCAGAAGAGCAGTGGCAGAAATCCTTCTGTCTCTTTCTTCTAGTAACAGCACGCCTTGGCCCTCCTTTCCTCTTCTCACTAGGAACCTATTTTTATTCTCCCTTTCTTTGTCCAATTCTCACATATGTCTTAAACACTTGCTGTCTCCATTTTCTCACCCTAACGCACTCCAGTCTTGTATCTACCAACCTCTCCTGCTAACGTGGCTTCTCTAAGGTCCCTGGATTTAGAGGACCTCTATCAATCCTCATCTGTTTGACCTATCTGTAGCATCAACATTGCTGACTCTTCCTTAAAACATTCACTGTTCTGATTTTTCTTCTTCTCTCTGGCTGCTGCATCTTTGTCTTCTTTGCTGGTCTATCCTCCTCTTCTCTGCTGTGTTATCAATAGAGCTGACGTGTTTTGAGCTGTTACTATGAGATAGGTATCATGACAGATGCTTTCCATGTATTATCTAATTTCATCCTCACAGCAACTACTAGCTATTTTGCAGAGGATGTAAATGGTACTCAGGGCAAAATAGCTTGTGGTTAGTAGAGCCAAAATCAGGCTGTCTGACTCCAGAGCTTGAGCTTCTAAACACTTTATAATGTTAGATTTCTTGAGGTTCCATCATAAATCCTTGTCTGATCACGCTTGCCATACCCTTGGCTTCAGGTGCCATTTCTGTGATGATGACTCTTGCATTTGTATCTTTAGCTCAGGCTTCTCCTTTCAATTCCAGGCCTGAGTATTTAACCAGTTCTTTGACATTGCTGCTTGGCTATCCTAAAGGTGCATCAAGCTAAATAAGTGTACAACATGATCTCCCAGCATCATGTTGTCTCTCACTTCCGTTACCTGCCCTTATTCCAGAATCCTCTAAGTGACTGGCATCACATGCCACAGTGCAAACCAGAAAC
This sequence comes from Avahi laniger, assembly GCA_963575035.1. Lineage (NCBI taxonomy): Eukaryota > Metazoa > Chordata > Mammalia > Primates > Indriidae > Avahi > Avahi laniger. The sequence continues at coordinate 33,319 of CAUYSK010115494.1, forward strand.
CAAGGTGTCTGTCTTGATCTGTTTGGGCTGCTAAATAAAATATATAGACTAGGTGGTTTATAAACAACAAAAATTTATTTCTCAGAGTTCTGGAGGTTGGGAAATCCAAGATTAAGGTACGGTACCGCCAGATTTGGTGTCTGATGAGAGCCCATTGTCTGCTTCATAGATGATGCCTTTTTGCCGTGTCTTCACATGGGGGAAGGGGTGAGGGAGCTCTCAGAGGTCTGTTTTATAAGGGCACTAATCCTGTATATGAGGGCTCAGTCCTCATGGCTTAATCATCTCCTAAAGACACCACCTTCAAATGGTAATATAATTGCACTGGAGACTAGGTTTCAACATACGAATTTTGGGTGGATATAAACATTTAGTCTATGGCAGTGTCCTTTTCAGTTCCTCCCTCTGCTCACTCTCATATCCGGTGTGTCTCAAAGTCTGTCAACTTTATCTCCTAAATGGCTCTCACATCCATCTACCACCCTTCATCTCCATTGCTCCTCCATACTCTACACTATCATCTCAATTGGAACCACAAAAACAACCTGACTGGGAACGCTCTACCCACTCTTCACCTGCTTCATCTTGCATTTTATAGTACCCAGAGTAATTATTTAAAAATTATCTCCCTGCTTACAGCCCCACTACGGTGCCCCGTGCACATGGGATGAAGACCACCTCATTCCTCTCTTCCGTCAGTCCTGCCCTCCAGCCACAATGACCTCTGTCGCCACCAATAAAAACTTCCTTGACAATCCCCTCACCCCTAACTAAGCCATATTGTACTTTCATAGCACAGTTATTTAATTAAGGTGGTTGTTATTGATTTTTTCAGTCAAAGATTTGCATTTATTCTATTTTTGCTGTTTGTTCCTTCTTGTATCTCATACCTTCTATCTGGGAATAATTCTCTCTGAAGTACATTTTTTAGATTTTCTTTTAGTGAGGACCTGCTGGTGATTAACTCTTTTAGTTTTTGTCTGACATTTTGTCCTAATTCTGGTATGATATTTTTGTAGTATATGGAATTTTAGGTTGGCGGTTATTTTCTTTTAGTCCACTGAGTATATATTATTTCACTGACTTTTACCTTTCATTATTTCTGTTGAGAAGTCAGCTGTCAATCTGTCCCTCTTTTGAAGGTAACTGGTCCTTTTTTCCCTCTGTTACTAGTAGGATTTTTCTCTTTGCCTTGGGTTTTCTGTAGTATTACTGTGATGTGTCTAAGTATAGATTTATTTTTATTTTTATGCTGTTTGAAATTATATGCTTCTTAATTCAGTTTTAGAAAATTCTCAGCCATTATCTATTCAAACATAGTCTCTGCCCCATTCTCTCTTTTTTCTTTCTGGAATTCCAATTAAATATTTATTACACCTTTTCAGTATCCCACTCTGCTTCTTAACCTACCCCATATTTCTCATTTTTGCCCTCTGTGATATATTCTAGATAATTCTTTCTGATCTATATCATAATTCATTAATTCTCTCTCCTGCTATATCTCAACAGCTATTAAATCTTCTCATTAATTTACACATTTTAATTGTCTTTTTCTTTTCTAAATGTTCTATTTAGTTTTAATTCAAATATGTTAGGACATTATTTATAGTTTTCTATTCCTTGAAGATATTTTTAAACTTGTGTTTTCTTCTTTAAACATAATGACCATAGCTGTTTTGTATTCTCTGCCTGATAATTCAAAAACTTGAAGTCTTTGAAGGTCTGTTTCTTTCATCTGTTTTTTCTTCCAGTTTCCACTTATACGATCTTTTTTCTTGAACTCTGGGATATTATTGTGTGTTTTTCATTTTCCTTAAGCATTTTCTAGAAAAATTTAAGGCCAAAGACAAAGGTGACTGACTCTGGAAAGGATTTTCAAGAGCTTAGGAAAGTTACCAGATGGGAGCGCTTTAAACAAAGTTCATTGCTTGAGCTTTTTGGACAAAAAAACAATGGCCCCCGATGAGCACTACTGGCTCATAGCCACACCCTCCCAGGGACAAGTCCATTCATTTTTTTCTCTCCCTCTCTACCCTCGATCTTTTCTGTGCCAAAGTAACATAACTCTTCATGCAGACCCGTAGGTGGATAGGGGTATAGTTCACTTCTGGTTTGCCCATACCCTGATTTTGAAGCCATCAGTCTCCTTTGGGGTCTATATTTAACAAAGGGAGGACCTTCTATCAATCTCTCTACTTTAGGTGAACCCTAGGCTTATAATTTGGTCCCTTTTGCTCTAGGAGGCTTTCAAATTGAAGTTGTTTTTGTGCTCGATTGTTTTCAGCGGGAGAATTCATCCAAATAACCTAGACTATCACTGACAGAAATGGGTGTATTTTAATTAATTATGTTGTAAATGGTTTGCTTGCTGTTTGTCCCCTTGACTAGACTATAATTTTCTTATTTATTTATCTGTTTTTATCTGACTCCCTTACTAGAAAGTAAGTTCCATTTTATTTAATGATTGTTTACACAACCTTTCCTATGTATCAGGTGCAGGTCCCTAATAAACTATATAAACATAATATAAATATGAATTCATTTAATCTTCCTAAAAGCCCTATAAAATAGGCACTGCTATTATTATAGATTAGGAAACTGAGACACTAAGAATTTAAGTTACTCTCCTAAGCTCACATAGCTGGGAAGTATGAGAAGCAGCATCTGACCCCAGGAAGACTGGCTTCAGAGTCCAGGACCTAACTAATCACTGTGCTATGTGTCTCTCTGTGATTGCTGAGACATGCCACTAGTGAATGTTTAGCACCTGGCATGGTGCCCAGCAATAATAGTTCAGTGTTGTTGAGTGAATCAACGTGGAATGCATAAATATGAATGATTTGCTGATTATAATATGCCTGACTTGTAAAAAGAAATGTAATAAAAGTGGCAATGAAATACGATCACATTTGCCATTACATGTAATAACAACTTGATTTTCTTTAAAAAAAAGTAGACCAGGTATCTGATAAGTTTTTATTTTTGTTGTTACCACTTTGGGAGAACACTGCATGCTGTAATACCTTGAAGGAGATGGAGTTAGGTGGATACAGATGGGGTGGAATAAAATAATACCAAAGAATGGCTGTTGAGATTTTATTAAATATTGTACCTAGGCAATAAATGAATGATCTGGAGGACATGAAATCCTGGAACGAGGCTCCAAAAAACATCTGGACTCTCTCAAGAAATAAAGATGGTTCAATTTTATTGTTTGTTAGAAAATCACTGATGTAAGTGCAAGTCATGTGTTACCCTCCCAGGTAATGTTCTCTATCTAGCCGGTCTCTTGGTTCCGGGTCAGGGCTGGGGTAGCCCAGCTCCTTTAAAAGGTGACCTGTTGTCTGCTGTTGTTACTATCCCTTTTCAAAGCGTTGATTTGGTTATGCACCGTTTGCCAGGCTACGTTTTCTGCCTTGTGGTTTGTTGATGTGTCAGCACATTCCATCACGTGCACAGGTAGAAGGCGGGTATCTGATGGGAGGGTAACATGATGCGGGAAGTAAACATTCTGGCTTCCTCACCTGTATCAAGGCCAATGTCAAACATACATAGCTGGCAATCCTTAAGACATAGGTGCTTTCCTAAGGCTCAGGCTGAGGGGAGGCTCACAAAGTTTTGGGAGTTTAATCTCTGCTCCGCACTAACACAGGTAAATCCAATAACCATCTGCTCTCACTTAGTGAGCATTCAGCTTATGCATTTGATGTAATTTCATTTACAGAGTGAGAGAAACTGCTTCAGCTCTAAACCTTTTATAATAATATTAAGTTTTGAATCCATGTTATAGCCTTTCTACTTTTAATGGTCAGAGCCACCCTGAGAGATAGGAACTACCAGTCCTACAGTTTTATCTTGGCAAGTTGAAACGGTTTATTCAAGGTTACAGGACCATACAGGTGAAGTTATTTTGATTCAGTTTGAGATACTCTGTCCCTACTACAGTGTTCCTCTAAGATGGCTATTTCAGTCTCACACTGCCATTTAGTTAACGACCGGATTAACAAACATTTGTTGGTATGGAGGCTATTACATCGTAAGAAATAGGCATGCTTAAAAAATTCTAATTAGGTCATTGTCATCTAAGTTTCCCACTTGAAATAATGTTAAGTCACATGTGGCTGCTGAAGTATTAAAGCCCTGTGGAATCACAGGGCACTCAAGATAAAGCTCAAATTAACTCTAGGAATTGTAATTATATACATTTCTTGTGAAAAGGGTTGATGGTTGGCTTGAATTACTAGCTGTGTGGCTTTGGGAAAATTGCTTAATATTTTCAGACTCTGGTTCCCTTATATGCAAAGTGAGGATGATACTGTCTACTTTTCTGAGTGGTTGCCAGAATAAAAGTAGACAATACATTTATTGAAGTCCCTAGCACAGTGCCTGACACATAATAGGCACTCAATAAATATTCGTTTCTCCTTGACTAATGTCTTTCTTTGGCTGTGTGAAAAAAATTCTGTGAACAAACTCTACAAATCAATTCTAAGTGCTTTTTAAAGGTAATGGTAGAAGATCTTAAAGAGCACTGTCATCATTGTAGGTTGGGCAAGTGTTTTTCCCCCAAGAACATGATGTTTAAAGTTACTGTAGGACATTTAATACACACAGTTTGCTACGAGTCTAACTGTTTTCAGGAACACACTTAATGATTAAATCAAATCAGGCAGAAGTTTTCTGTATGCGATTTAAGAATGCTCTTTATCCTTTCAGCACCAAAATTGCATTACCTGCAGTTACGGGAGGAAGTATGCTCAGTTAAGCTTGAAAGCAATGTTACAAGAAAAGGATTAACAAAATTGCAAGACACAATCCTTAGCAGTAAGGTCACTAGCAGACTGTAGCGAGGGCACAAGCTAGGGAATATGTTTAATATGTGCTGCTCCATTAGTTCCTGGAATGCTAATACATAACCTGCATCTCTGAATCATACCAGAAGAAGGAAAAGAATGGAGCATCATGTCTCTGCTATTTCAGACAATGTGGCACTGTTTCTTTCCAAAAATTTGCTTTTTATTTTGTTAAAGTAACATATGCACTAAGTTTAAAAGTCAAATGTTATTAAAGGGCTTACAGCAAATTACAGGTGTTTCTTAATCTCCTCCCTGCCCCAGTCCTCTTCCCCCATCACTTCCAACAATTTTGGCTTTTTATTTCTGGCATATACAGATTTCCATATTTCTCAGTCTTATGTGCATTATGCTTCCTTTCGATTTCTCAATATGAGACATTCTGTACACTTCCTCTAATTGTATTTAAGGATTTAGTTCTCTTATACCACCATAACTTCTGCCTCCCCTCTCCCATAATCCCACTAGAGAATATAATATTACAGCTTTTGTTTCATTAACTATTTCATGTGTATATTAGCGTGCCTATGCAAATATTGTTTGGGTATGCACTGTATTGTACAAACGTACATTTACTTTCTTACTTTTTTTTTTTTTTAGTCTTTTCCTGAAATTAATAATGCTCTTTTTCCCCTTTCAATTTTTTTATCTTTGTCCCTATTTCTAATTCTTTCAACACCTTCAAATGGCTTCTTGGCACACTTTTCCACAAGTTCTATCACATCGATAATGTATGCGTTCCACTTTGGTCTTCTTGGTTCTTGCCCCTCCTGAAGACCTTCCTTCTCCTTCACTGTGGACCGATCTCTCTCTGGCCTGCTGCACTGCACGGCCTTCTCCTGGCAGTTCCTTGAGTGGGGTTCCCTGTTTCATGGATTTCAAGTCTCCCTGTCTCGGCGGACTCACTCGTTCTGGCGGAGAGTGTCGTCGGATGGTGCGGCAGCAGAAGGCACAGTGGTGGCATCCTCAACCTGTCTGTCTGTCATCACACAGTTCTGGTCTGGACGTTCGTCCTCCATGCCTGCTACATAGCTATCCTCCTGGGATCTCCCTTTTCCTCATTCCAGAAAGTCCCTTGGCTCCGCACCCACAACCCTGCCCGTCCCCGGATTCCGAGCTCCTTTCCTTGCATCCTACATATTACTCCTTCCTGGCTCACTCCCTCTGTTAGACTCCTCTGTCTTGCTTTCTGGTTCCTTCCCTCAGATCTACCTCTTCACTAAAGGCCAATCTTCTGTTTAATCTGTTCTTTAACTATTTGGTTTCACTGACTGTTTTTTAAAAATTATTTTCATACCTGTAATCCCAACATTTTAGGAGGCCAAGGTGGGAGGATCGCTTGAGCCCAGGAGTTTGAGACCAGCCTGGGTAACATAGTGAGACCCTGTCCCTACAAAAAAATATAAAAATTAGCTATAATTTTTGGTGGCACATGCCCATAGTCCCAGTTACTCGAAGGCTGAGGCAAGAGGATTACTTGAGCCCAGGAGTTTGAGGTTGCAGTGAGCTATTAAGGATGCCACTGCACTCTAGCCCAGGCAGCAGAGTGAGACCCTGTCTCAAAACAAAAACAAAAATAATAACAAAAGTTTTATTCAACTCCCTCTGTTTTATTGTTTTTATTCTTGTTGTAGTTTCTCTTCTGTTTATCTCTTTAACCATTTTGAATGTACTTATAACAATATTTTAGATTATTATTCCAATACCTTCCCTTTGTTGAGGGCTAATTCTACTATTTGCTGTATCTGCTTATTCTTGCTCATTTGAGATCTTTTAAAATCTAAAAGATTTTAAATCGTGAGCTTAGCTTCAGTGGGTCTAATTTTTTCCCATGGGAAATTTGCGTAGTCTGTATTATTGTGTACACCTCCTCTGCCAGGACTCAGGAATATCATCAGTCCAGAGCTAATTTTTGTGTGAGTTTTTCTGCTTTGAAGTCCAAATTTATACTATTAGCCTAATTAAAAAATTAGCCTAAGTTACAGGTTTGATTTCATATGGAGAAAGACTATTGTTTTTTTTAAGTTCACCTACTCTTTTTTTCAGAGGGTGGTGTTTTCTGGTCTTTGTTTACCTAGGTGGCAGTTCTTTTCAAAGGTCCTGGCTTTCGGTAGTGGTTTCAGTTCCACAACCACACTTGGTACCGACCTAAATTTCATCCCCTGTTACAAACTAAGCTCTTAATCGTAAATTGAGTCAGAACTGCCTCTTGCCCCACGATACAATCGACTCTGCTTCAGAAGCAACTTCATCACCTCCCATTCCGGATTTTGGGTTTCTGCGGGATCTTGGGATTCACTTTCTTTCTTATGTGATTAGCTCTGCAGTTAAAAATTTTTAAATTATATTTCGTTTGACATTTTTAGAAATTAGTAATAGAAGAGGTTTTATGTTTCACTGTTTTTCTTCATTCATTCATTCATTCATTCATTCAATGACTATTTTTTGAACACCTCTAGGTATCAGTCACTAAGATGTACCAATGAATAAAAAGACAATAACCTTGCTCTCATGGAACTTACATTCTTGTGGGAGAATTATGGTGGGCATGGACAAGAAATAAAAATAAATAAAGTACTTATTAGGTGATAAGTGTTATGGAGAAAAATAAGCAGGAATTTACAGTGTATATGGGGATATTGCAGTTTATAAAAAGGTGATTTAGGCTGGGTGTGATGGTACACCTGTAATCCCAGCACTTTGGGAGGCTGAGACAGGAGGCTCGCTTGAGGCCAGGAGTTTGAGACCAGCCTGGGAAATAGTGAGACTCTCTCTCTACAAAAAATAAAAAATAACATAATTAGTCGGTCGTGGTGATGCAGGCTTGTAATCCTAGCTACTTGGGAGGCTGGTGCAGGAACGTCCCTTGAGCCCAGGAATTGGAGGCTACAGTGAGCTATGATTGTACCACTGCACTCCAGCCTGGGTGACAGAGTGAGACTTTATCTCCACAAAAACAGAAAAAAACAAAGATGATTAAAAAAGAAAATAATAAAGAACATAAATTAGGCTGGGGGTGATGGCTCATGCCTGTAATCCTAGTACTTTGGGAGGCTGAGGTGGGAGGATTGCTTGAAGCCAGGGGTTCAAGACCAGCCTGAGCAAGAGCAAGACTCTGTCTCTATAAAAAATAGAAAAATTAGCTAGGCACAATAGTGTGTGCCTCTAGTCCCAGCTACTCAGAAGGCTGAGGGGGAAGGATCTCTTGAGCCCAGGAGCTTGAGGTTACAGTGAGCTCTGATGACACCACTGCACTCTAGCCAGGTTAAAGAGCAAGACCCTGTCTAACAAAAAAAAAAAAAAAAAAAAACCAAAGGAAAAAAAGAAATTAATGAAGTGGAAAACAGGCAATAGAGAAAAGCAATTAAACAAAAAGCTCAGACAAAATTGGAAAAAATCAATAAGATTAGTAATCCTATAGGACTGACAAAGATAAAAAGAGAGAATAAAGAAATTGCCAATATCGAGAATAAAACAGGAGATGGAATTATAGATCATGAGGCTCTTAAAAGGATAATAAGTGAGAGAATACTATGTACAATTTGACTTACATAAATCCAATAACTTAGATGAGGTGGACCAATTCCTTGAAAAGCATAAACTCCAAAACTCACTTGATATGAAATATATACTCTGAATAGTCCTAAAGCCATTAGAGAAATCAAATCCATAATTAACTTCCAAACAGAAATCTCCAGATTCAGACAGTTTCACTGTTAAATTCCACCAGATAGTTAAAGAAGAATTAGCTCTAATTCTTTGTAAATTCTTTTAGGAAACAGAAGAGGAGAGAATGATTCCCAATTCACTTATAAGGTTTGTATTAACCCAATTCCAAAACCAGGCAAAGACACTCCAAAAAAAAAAAAAAAAAAGAGAGAGAGAGAGAAAACCGAAGTCTAGCGTTTTTCTTAGACACAAAACTATAGCAAATCAAGTCCAGCATTACGTAAAAAGAATTATGCACAGCCACTATGTGGGGTTTATTTCAGGAATACAAGTTTGACTCAATATTTGAAAACAAATCAATGTAATTCATCTAAATAATGGGTTAAAGAAGAAAAATCACATGGTCATTTCAATTGATGCAGAAAAAGCATTTGAAAAACTTTATTTATGATAAAACCCCTCAACTAATGAGGAATAAAGGAGAATTTCCTCAAATTGATAAGGAGCATCTGTAAAACAAACCTATAGCTAACATTCTTGATGGTGCAATACTGCATGCATTTTGTTTCTTAAGATTGGGAAGGAGGCAAGGATATCTGATACCATTCTTATTCACCATAATGCTGGAAGTCCAGGCCAGTGAAATAAGGCAAGAAAATGAAATAAAAGGCATACAGATTGGAAAAGAAGAAATAAAGCTTCCCCTAATTGCAGATAACATGATTGTCTACATAAAAATCACAAAGAAACCACAAAAATGCTCATAAAATGATAAGTGATTCCAGCAAGGTTGTAGAATCCAAAATTGGCACACAAAAATCATTCAAATTCCTATGTGCTAGCAACAATTTATATGGGGAAAAAAGTGAAAAATAACACCACATACAATTACTCCCCTTCTACCCACAGCCAAAAAAAGGGAAATATCTAGGTATAAATCTAACAAAACATACACAGAACCTCTGTGCTGAAATCACAAAACCCTGATGAAAGAAATCAAGATCTAAATAAATGGAGGGACATTCTGTGTTCATGGATTAAAAGTCATATGGTAAAGTGATCAATTTTTAAATTTTCATACAGGTTTAACAGAGTTTCTATAAAAAAAATCTCAGCAATTTTTTATAGATATAGACAAGCTTATTCTAAAATTTATATGAATAGTAAAAAAAAAACCTGGAATCACTGTGACAGTTTTGAAAAAGGAGAATAAAGTGGGAAGAATCACCTTAGCTGATAGTGAGATTTACTAGATGGCTAGAATAACTAAGACAGGAAAGAATGGACACGTAGGTCAATGTAACAGAATAGAGAGCCCAGATATAGACCAAAACAAATATGAGCAATTAATTTTCACAAAGATGCAAAAGTACTTCAGTGGAAGAAGGACAGTCAATTCAACAATGGTTCTGAGACAACTGGACACCCATAGGCAAAAAAATGAACCTTGACCTAAACATTACATAATATACCGCTATTAATTCAAGATGGATCATAGATTTAAATATGAAATGTAAAACTAGAATGTAACTTTATAATAAAGTAGAGGAGATCTTCTGGACCTAGGGCTAAGCAAAGGGTTCTTAGACATGACTAACATCATGTTCCATAAAAGAAACAATTACTGAGTTGGACTTCATTAAAATAAAAAAAACCTTTTGGTCTGAAAAAGACTTTAAAAAGATGAAAAGACAAGCTATCAACTAGGAGAAAATATTTGCAAACTATGTATCTGACAAAGGCTTTATATCTGGAATATATAAAGAACTCTCAAAATTCAACAGTGAAAAAAACAAATAATCCAGTTATAAAATGTGTAAAAGATATACACAGACATTTCACTGAAGTGGACAGGTGACAAGCAAGCACATGAAAGGATGTCCAATATCATTAACCAATAGTGAACTGCAACTTAGAAGCACAATAAGATACCAATATTTGCTTATCAGAATGGCTAAAATTGAAAATACTGATTATCACCAAATGCAGTTGAGGCTGGGCAGAAGCTGGACCACTCACATCTTGCTGATCGGAGTGTAAAATGGTGCAGCAGTTCTGGAAAACAGTTTGGCAGTTTCTTAAAAACTCCAAACATACCAGTAAGACCCAGCCATTGGACTTGTGGGCACCGATCCCAAAGAGATGGAAACCCACATTCATACACAAACCAGTCCATGATGTTCATAGCCCCTTTATTCATAACAGCCCCAAACTGGAAACAATCCGGATGTCAATGTCCTTCAGTGAATGAATGGCAGAACCAGCTGTGGTCCTACCTCAGAGAAGGACTCTGAGGTCCTTCTCAGCAATGAAAAGAACAAACTCTTGATATAAACAATAGCTTGAATGAATCCCCAGAAAATTATGCTGAATGAAAAAGAGTCAATCCCAAGAGCTTACATACTGTTTGATTCCATTTATATAACATTCTCAAAATGACAAAATTATAGATCTGTAGAACAGATATTAGTGGTTGCTAGGGGACAGAGATAGGGAATGCAGTTATGAATACAAAGAGGTAACAGGAAGGTGTGCTTTTGTGGTGATAGATCATACCTCAATTGTGTTGGTGGATGCACAAATCTATACATTCGATGAAATTGCATAGAACTACACATGTACGTACACGAATGAAGGTTTAAAAACTTGTAAGAATTAAGGTCTGTAGTCTTGTGAACTGGTCAGTCTCCTGGTTTTGATAATGTATTAATACTCTAGTTATGTGAGATGTCACCACTGGGGAAGCAGTGTGAAGTTTACTCTGGACTCTGTACTATTTTTTCAACTTTGAGTTATTTCAAAGTAAAAAGTTGAAAAAAAAAAAACAAAACCAAACGCCTAGTGGAATGAAAAAGCAAGACTGTTTTGTGCTGACTCCAGGGCTGCTTCTCTCTCCCACAGTGGGAGGGACTGTGTCTGAACTCAGCTTCTCACTGGACTGGTAGCCTTCAAGAATTCCAAGTGGTGAGCAAACTGGCATTTTCTAGAACTTTCCCTAAATATCTGGCAACCAAGCTAAGAAT
>CAUYSK010115496.1:0-10659 GCA_963575035.1 Avahi laniger
AAAAATAATTTACTTAACATTCATAGTCTACTATAAATTTTGTATCCAGGGTTATCAAAATAATAATATGTTTCTAGAGATGAAGAATTCACATAAGAAAGCAGGTATATAAGGAATGATGGGACTGATGGAGCAAGGAAGGTAGGAGTTAAAGAAAGTAGAAAGAGTGCAATGTGCACCACGCAATGGGATGGACATATTTGAAACCTGGACTGAGGGGGGGAGGGAGGGCAAGGGCAACACACGTAACCTAAACATCTGTACCCTCATATTATGCTGAAATAAAAAAAAAAAAAGTAGAAACTATGTAATGGTTGAGACACCCCCATAGTGTGGAACATAAGGCTAGTTATGTATTATGTATACTTGTATAATCGGGGGACTGGGACCCTCAATTAAATAGCATTGTGACCTGGGTAATGGGATCATTCATTTAACTGGTTAAGCTTATCGGACTTAAATATAACGTGGACTGATGCGACTTGATTACACTGTTTTTAAAACTGTGATACACAGTCAGTTATGCATACTTAATGGATGGGTGACTTACTCATGTCTGGACAGCTGTGCTCTTGAGTCCTTGGCCATCCTTGATAGGTGTCAGCACCCCAGCCAGTGGGCCCAATACATAGAGATGATCTAAAATCAACAGGACACATATCCCATCCATATGCCAATACTGCATGGCAGACCTCTGCCTGATGAGGCAGGCATTGTTCTCCTTTGATGGAAAAGCAAAAATCCAACTCTTTGGTACACATAAGATTCCAGATAAAAACTTGACATCCTTCTCTGCCGTCCACAGGTACACTCTCCTGGTCAGAAAGGCAAGTGACGGTAATTCCTAATTCTCCTCCATGGTACTGATCTTTCCCCATTCTTCTCTACTGGATCTTGGGAGTCAGAAGATGACATTAAAACTTGTGTGTATCCTACATTTACCTTGTCTAACTTTGTGTACAGTCTAAGTTACTCAGGGGAAAGATAATCTGCTTGTAAATTCACCTTTGGACTAGAAAGTTAATGCACAGTCTGCTAAAGGTCCGTGTCCCCCCACCCCAGTCCATGGAAAAATTGCCTTCCATGAAACTAGTATTTATAATTTGTTACACTGTAGAAATTCAACCATCGCTTTAGGAAATGAAAGGTGGCATTCTACCATGCTGTCACTATTCAATAACTCTGGGGATCCTGTAGTAGGAAGTTTAGTGGTACATTACAGCTGGCCTTTGGCATAAGATTTAAGTTCTGCTACTTATTATTTATTTATTTGGCAATTTACTTAACCTATCCAGGCCTGTGGACTCAATAATGTTCCCATTCCAAGGATATGGGAATTATAATAATGCCTATGTTATGAGTTCTCTTGGAAATCTATGAGATATTAGCAGATTTGCTTTGCTACCTCTAAAGTCCTACCAGGTAACATAAGTCATTCTAAGTCTGCAGTCCCCCAACCCCACGGCCACAGAGCTCCTCCAGTCCTCCCTTCCCCACCACCTAGTTGGTAGAAAATTTGTCTTCCATGAAACTTAGAAAGGGGTTGCACAGAGCAAGGAATGAGTGGTAGGCAAGTGAGTGAAACTTCATTTGTATTTACAGCCGCTCTCTTCCCCATCACTCGCATCATTGCCCGAGCATCACCCCCTGAGGTCCGTGTCCCCCCACCCCACACCCCATGGAAAAATTGCCTTCCGTGAAACCAGTCACTGTTGCCAAAAAGGTTGGAGACTGCTGTAAAACGTCCTCAAATGGTCTGTTGCTTCTTTAATGCATAATGTTAGTCAAGTTTTTCACATTACTGAAGTTTTCATACATCACAAAATAAAAATGTTCATATCTTTGCTTCTCTTGTGTTATTTTATCTTCAGAGGTTATCTATAACTTTTTACAAATTAAACATTAAAACACTTCATTTCATGATCAAGATATGGATGTCTCTGATGGTTCCATCTCAAGATGTCCCAGTGGCAGCATGTAAGAGGTATTCACTAAGTATGTTCTGAAGAAATTCTTGGAAAAGGGAGACCATAGCATGTGTCCCTGACTCTCACATCCTCCTTCCTCTCTCTGTAGCATGAGGCATCATTAAGGAAGGCAGGCTGGTAGACCATGGAGGGTAGGTCTGAGGATTTGGGGTCTAAGGAAAAAGCAAGTGCAGGATTTTGGTTCTACCTGAGCAGGATCCAGGATACCAGTTGTAAAAAGGAATCATTGTTTGTCCCTGAAGACCAAGGATCCTTCTAGAATTCTGTACCTTCCAGAGTGCTCAGCTGACAAGACTCCCTCCAGCAAATGTTGCACTAGCCAATTTTCCATCCTCCTGGGAATGCCGGCCTGGTCCAGTTGACCCTGGAGGGAATGGGGAGAAGCTTTGTGAGTGGGCTGAGTTGCTCCCTGTCTCTAAGATTAGGAGAGGGCTGCCACATATTCCTAGGAGGCCTAGAAACAGAAAGCTTCAGCAAAGGGTTAACTACCAATTTGTTCTCTGTTGGTCCATAAAGACAGAGACCATATTCTGTTTTAATTCTCTGATTTTCCATGTTGAAAACACATTATAGCTTAATTGGACTTCTCAGGGCATGTATGCCATAATGAGTCAAAGACAAATTACAACTCAAAGGCATTAGCAATCTGAGTGGAGAAGGCCAGTCTGATTGTCTGGAATGGGCAGCCCTCATTGAAGAAAAACAACGAAAATGTCAATTGAAAAATTTCATAAAACATAAAAAAGCTCTCAAGTGAGTGAAATCTGGAGCACAAAGAAAATGCTTTTGTTTTGAATTTAGGAAACATGCTCCATGACTTCAAAAATTCAATAGATGATTTTAAAATGATGATATACCCTATTGAAAACAGGAGTGGTGGCCCTGGAAGAAACAGCTCACACTGCAAACCAGGCAACGCTGTAGTATCCAGGAGGTAAGGTGAGAGGCTGAGAGGGCACAATCAGGACTAACAAACATGTAGTAAGTGTTCCAGAGAATGGCAAAGAACAGAGGGAGGGAAGGATAATACTTATACAGATGATAGAAGAAAATCTCCTTGATCTCAAGAGACACTTGAATGAGCAGATTGACAGAGTTGACTTAGTCTCAGGCAGAATTAATAACAGTCACACATTCAGAATATTACTAAATCTAAGATAAAGAGAATATGTCATAAGCTTTCAACCAGAAAGAACAAGTCACTCACAAAGAAGAGAGGATCCAACTAGCATCAGATTTCTCATCTACAATTCTGGAAGCCTGAAAGTCATGGAGTAATAGTGACTATTTAGAACAAAAGGAGAGCAATGCAGACAAGATGCCATTTATCTGAGGACAAATTCAAGAAAATATTTTAAATAATCAAAAATTGATAAATGAAGAATAGTGAAGATACTGGCAAGCAAGAAATCATGTAATATGTAAATAAATATAAATGGTTGAGAAATGTCAAAACACATTTGTAATACATTTTTTAGGTAATGATTTTTGAAACAGAAGAAGCACTCTGTTATGGGAGAAAATGAAATTAATAGCCTGGACTTAAAGTTTATCTCAACAAAATCTAAGAACTGGGAGTAAGAATGGGACATAGGAAAATGACTTTGAAAGTCATATTTCATCTTGCGGAGCTGTAGTGAAATGAGAAAGAGTAAGAAGACTGCTTTTCATATTCAAATATAATAATAGAGGAATAAAGGATTAATTATAATAGAAATGAAAAAGTAATAACTAGTCACATTAAAAAGCACAGTAGAACTTCCAAATTATTAAGGGGGACAAAGGGAATTAACAGAAAGATGATTAAGCTGGAAAATACAGGAAAGGGAAAAAGAAGAAATGACAAACCACGATACATACTAAATACATCACAGAAGGAATGAAATCACTCATTTAGTTATCCCACTAAATATGAATGGGATGAAATCCTCCTTCCCCACATAGGAGAGGCACGAATGATGGTCAGATAACATTGACATTGAGCAACGAGCATGAAGACAAGGAAATATTACATTGAATGAATGAATTTATATGTGCAATTTCCTGGGCCTACCTCCTCAGCTCAATTAATGTATCCACTATGCCACACAACCCCATACAACAGATATTTCTATTGTGTGCCATCTCAAGAGCAGGGAGGCCCTGTGCTGGTCCTTTGCAGTAGAACTTGACTCTCCACAAAGCACCCCACAGAGGAGTGGGGGTTGTGGGACATAGGATCACATGCAGGTTTGGTGTCAGGCAGGCCTGGATCCTACAGCTGTCTCTGTCCATCACTTACTGTGTAGTTTTAGACAAGTGACTTTATCGCAGTGAAATTCCATTTTTTCATCTGGTGATACAAAAATGATCTTGAACAGTAATTGTGAGGGTTACATTTGATGGTATATATAGAATTCTTTGGAAATTTCTGTCACATGTCAGGCACTCAGGGCATATCAGCTATTTTATTTTTTCCTTCTTTTTCTGGTCTTCTAGACTCACCTGATATACCTTCTCAAACAAAATTCACAGAGTTGGGTAAGCCATGCCATTCAGGTTTGACATAACCAGGAAGAATATGGAAAGACAGAAGATCACAGATACTTCAGAGATCTTCTCAAATCTTAGGTTTTTGTGGCTTCTGTGATGCAAAAGATAGCACAACGTGCACCTGTCTAAGCAATGTATTTCATTTCAAATTGAATATGTTCAAAGGCAACATTTCTAATTCGGCAGTTTCTATCTAAACCTCTTTTAATGTTCATCTGAACATTCTGTTTGGCAGTCAATTATATTCCATTTTTAAGTAGTTATGACAATAATTTGTATCCATAGTTTTGATATTTCCTAGATGCCTTTACTTACCAAGATCACTGAATAGTTAAAGTTTATCCCTTTCCCTTATCTCCTTTACTATGCTTTTTAAAATTGTAATTTTGAATACATCTTTAAAAACAGTTTTGGAATTTCTGTTTAGTTTATTTCAACAAATATTTAGTGTATGTTGATTATGCATGAGATCTTAGTAAAAGGGGACTTTCAAAGACAAATAAAACACAGTCCCTGACTTTACGAAACTTAGACTACGATGAGAATGTGAGAAAAGATATAAATTTATTATGGGAGATGCTAAGAGAGAGAGAAACCCAAGGTGCTAGGAGAGTATGAATGAGAATTCTTTAACTCAGACCTGGAGACGTTAGGGAGGGGATAATCCGTGAGCCTAGTCTTACAGGAGGGTTAGATTTAGGAAGATGAAGAAGGTAGAGTGGAGAGATTGGAGTACTGAAGAAGAGGGCAAAAGCACGGTTGGCATTGATAGGAAAGGAATAGTGAATCTAAAGGCCAGCAATAGGTCTGTAGAGCACTAGTGAATGCTGATTTATAAATAAATAAATCCTTATCGGAACCTCTTGGCATTGACTATCCCAAAGATCTGGGGCCTGTGCTCTCTTGACTCTTTCTTAACCAGAAGACTTGGTGATTCTGATTTTGTCTGACAAAGTCTGTAGGAGTTTTGCTATTTGGGGAGACATTGCCCTAAAGGGAGAAAATTAGAATGTCTGGCGTGGGTAGAAACACGTGTAGATTTGAAAGTATCGTGTTTGTTATTCTCCCCAATGAGAATCACCACCAGAGACTGCGTCACCCTCTATCTTCAAAGTCAATCACTAAATAGATCCACATCTCCTAGATCTACAGAGCTTATCTTTTTCATAAGTAGTCCATAGATTGCTGCTCCTTTTTCTTGGATCCGTTTCTCTTGGCCACTTTATAGTTTCTAAACTCTCCATTCTGGTGGCACCATATAGTTTTTCCTACTTGATTAAGAGCTTTACTGTTCTGGGCTTACCTTTCAACTTAGGTGTGTTTACATCCTTGTGTTTATTTGCTGCATATTCTCTGGCTGAAATCCCTACACTCCTTTATCATGGGAATACTCACTCATGGTCACAATAACAGATCTTAGGCTTTTAGCTCAACTGTCAGGACCAGAAGAAGCAAAACTGGCACATAATTAAAATACTCATTGGCTATAAAAGGTCTTTTCCCTCCTTATCTTCAGGTGTCAAAGCTGATGTATTTAAGACTACAGGTTAAAAAGTCAGGGGGAAGGGAGAAAATAAAAATGAATTTCATTATACTGGTAATTTGATCAAAACTATATGTACTTTTATGCAAAGATAATGTAACTTTCATGCACAGAACATATTTATTAAAATATATGTGTATGCATGTATACTCCAAAGCAAAGAAGCACACAATGTCTCCTAAAAATAGGCAACATGCAAAGTATAGAGCACCATGTGGGCTATGCAAACTAAACATAAATTACTTAAAAAATGTTTGATGTTTTTAAAGTTAAAAATTATAATCAATATATATCTAAATCTAATTATGTAACTTTTACAGCATTCTCTTCATGGGAGGAACCCACACCTTTTTGTCTTTAACGTATTTCAACAATTGTTCACATGCTCCGAAGTGTCAAATGTCATTATCAAATACACTTTTGCGTGAGACTGGAGTCAATTTGATCATAGTTGGGGAAGAGTTTTATTGTTATTTTGGTAGGGTCCATCCCCCTTTTATTTCTTTCATTTCTTTAATATGACGCTGGTTAAGTCTGCAGGGCCAATCTATTAGTGTGGTTTCCTGCAAAGTCCTGGGAGCAGGATTGGTAAATCTTTGACTTTCCCCTGGGATGTGTTACTGAAATTTGGTAAAATGGGAGATTCGTTCCTTATTCATCCTGGCTACAGAAAAGAAAAGGCAGGAGCCCTGAAATTCCAAGAATCCACATTTCTTCTTTTTATATGCCTCTCTGCTTCACCCAGTTTCTTGTCTTCCAGCTTTCATATTCTTCCCTTTGAAAACCCCATTGTTTATGGAAAATGATCAGGCAGTAAAATCTTCAACGTCGTGGCAAAATGGGCAGGGCAGCTCCCCACAGCCATATCAGGTGATCATTTTCATGGGCCTTACAGGAGATTACAACTTTATATGTGGGCACTAGACATGTAAGTGATGTTGATTCCTAAATGTTAGAAGGAGTTGTCTTGAATAAGCCTACATTGTTACCGCCTTCATTTTCAGCCTCACATTCAGTCTTGGCATCTCCTTCGCCACTTTGAGATTCACAGTGGTAGGTGGAGATGATGCTGATGGTGATTGTGCTGATCAATGACAATACAAGATTTAAGCAGGAAAATGCTCCTTATTAAAAGAAGGGATGCTCTGGGAATTGGGGATGTTTTCAAAGGCCTCCTAGCTTGTCAAATAAATAAATGAATAAGAAAAAATCCAGGTTGAAGGGTGATTCAGTCAAGCTACCTTAACACAGCCTGTATTTTTGTCTATTCAAATGCATTTGCCCCAGAGCCAAACAGCCAGCTGTGTTCTGCTGGGTGATGTATGAAGCAGAAAGAACACTGTCTAATTTTTATATCCAGTTGAGCCTGAAGTACCTTGAGATGGGGAGGGAGGTGGCACATCTCACTCCCACTCAGGAATTATTATTCATGCAAGAATCACTCCTCAGTTATTTGGGTAGCCCTCCCTAATTCCATTAACCCCTTAACCACGGGGTGGTAAACAAGAGGGACTTGTGATCTAATTAAAATTAATTGGTTGCATGACAATGAAGGAGGAGCTTTTGGGTTTTGTTTTATTTGGAGGGGATGCTTGTATTTATTTATTTTGTATCTCCTTTTTAAGGAGTGATAAATATCCTCTACCTCTCTTTCCATAAGTTTCTTTCACATTTAATTCATTTTGGAATAGTCACCTATATTGGGGTTAAGTGCTTATGCAAATGAAGGACTGACACAGACTATTTATATAGCTATCTCCTTAGGTAGGAGTCCTCCTTGGAAGGCCTGTTTACCTGGACCATTTAGCTCAGCCAACACTCCTTGGTTTTTACAAGATTCTGAGAAGTTGCTATTTAGATTTTTATTATACTTCCCCATCCACCCCACAAAACATTTATATAGAACCACTTAGAAAGGATCTCAGACACAAAATCAAGGGCACACAGAATTGAACAAAACATTCTGTGCCTTTGACAAAGTCCAGAGAGCAGGCCCCTGAGTTGTTTATGTCTGAATAATTATTAATTAATATTATATTTATACAACCATGGAGTCAATTAAAATAATATCTACAGGTGTCTCTGTAGCATTTATAGAGTTAAAAAGGAGACTAAGGCCATATCTATACAGTAAAAAAAAAAAAAAAAATCGGGATTCCAGCACATTGGTTCCAGTGCACTCAGTCTGCTAAACCAAAAAGCAGAATTGCAGTATGCTTGATCCAATTGCAATGCAAGGTATTAAAGATTGCATGAAATACTTAATAGGTACTAAAAAAGTCTGTAAATTTCATAGCCATCTGTAGATAAGAACTTTTGGAAACTCAGATGTTAAAGGAAAGTGGCATATGGGTCTTAAAATAATACTGCTGCTTTTTAGTTCACCAGCCACCAGGAACGCACTGTGCCCAAGCCGTGCCTTCCCCCACGTCAGGAGGTGAATGGCAAGGAGGAAAAGCTTGCCATGACCCAGCTTTGTTAGGGAAGCCACACACAACTTACTGCTTCCAGGGAGTAGAAATAATAGATTTCTCAGACAGAATTGCAGGTCCAAATAAACTATATTTGCTGCATCAGGAAACACAATGGCACTCTATTGGCTGAGAGCATGGATTCGGGAGACAGATCGACTGGGTTCAAATCCCAGTTCTATCCCTGTGTGACCTTGAGCCAGTAGTTTAACTTCTTTGTGCCCCAGTTTCACCATCTATAAAATCATGAGAGTAATGTCATCTACCTAATATAGTAATCATGTGGATTAAATGAGTTATTATATGTAAGGAGCTTAGAAGAGAGTTCGATACATAGTAATGCTATTTTTAAACTTTTTTATTTTGGAATAAGTAATGCTCTCTTAAGAGCTGAGTATATATGAATTTCATTGTTGCTAAGTTTAAATCAGTGTCTTACACTAAGTGAAATGCCTTTAGCATAAGTCTCTCATTTGTGAACAAGTCCCTGGCCAATCCATCCCTTGGTGATCTCTCATATCTCTGAACTAGAAAGGGAATGACTAGTTGCTGAATATTCATTACATGCTTCAAATTTTATATATGTTATTATCTATTTCTTACAAGAACCTTGCTAAATGGGTATAATTAGTTCCATTTGACAGATGAGAAAAACTGAGAAAAACCTAACTTCACCTCTTCATCTTAAAAATGAGGACAGGGATACATCCCTCTCAGAACATCTAATGAAAATGACCATAAACCATAAAATCATATGGCTTTATAGTTCTGAGAGGGAAATACCACTTTTATATCACAAGTTAATCTAGCTTTCTATAATGTCTCTGTTTCAAACAAACCGAAAGTCCCTACTTATGGAGGGTGTATATAATGCATAGTATTAAATATAAGCCCTTGTGACATTCAGTTGTATAGTTGCTCAAAACTGCCATGACATTCCTCTGTGGCAACTTCTTCCTCCACAGAAGCATCGCTGCCTGGTGGCTTCCCAGCAGTGATCATAAGAGTAGTCGAAAGGAATTCTGCCTCTCAGCAAAGAAAGCAGGAATGGAGTGGAGTGGTATGATAATCATAAATGCTGTCCACCAAATATTTCTAGTCCTCCTTTCTAGCTGAACTAGGATTAGTACCTACACCTGGAGGGCAGGTGTGGCCACCTGACTTGCTTTGTACTGTGAAAAGTGATGCATGTCACAACCCATGAAGGTTCTTAGATGAGAAAGAAAGAAATCTTGTTTTAGGCCACTTACTTTTGGGTGTTTGTTATAACAGCATAACATAACCTATACTGACTGATACAAGTGGGAAATGTGTTCCTTGATGAGATGTATTTGGATGTTCTGTAATATTAAAATAAAATAGTTCTGTCAATTCAGGTTGGAGAAGTCGTTGTGGACAAAGGAAAAGAGGAGAGAGAAAATAATAAATAAAAGGATCTACATGACCCAAGTTTTTAGTGGCTGCCCTAGCTTGAGATTAGGTGCCTGGTTCTTTGAAAAGCATTTGCCTTTGATACATGGGTGGGTGCTTTTCCTATGGAAACCACCCACTTTCTTGATTTTTTCCCCTTTCTATTAATAGCACAGTAATTCATTTGGAAAAATAAAAGGCATGTGGAAGGTGATGAGGGCATAATAATGAAAAAGATGACACCATTACAGTCTGGTCACACCAAAAGAGAGACATAGAGTAGAACAGGTTCAAATCACTATTGCCAAAAGGTCAACTTCAAGTAGTTTTTCAGAACACCTGAGAATGTCAAAGGAACTGCAGTTATTTAAGAGAGACCACTGAATGTCTGTTACCTTCCACTTTCCCCAGTATTGTTAGACTTAGCTAAATCTTTAAATACATAGCTGAATTTAAAAGAGGAGAAAAAGAAAAAGAGAAAGTAGAAAAGAAGGACAGAAAGAAGGGAGGGAAAGGAAAGAAGGAAGGAAGAGAAAAAAAGAAAGAAAGAAAGAAAGAAAGAAAGAAAGAAAGAAAGAAAGAAAGAAAGAAAGAAAGAAAGAAAGAAAGAAAGAAGAAAGAAAGAAAGAAAGAAAGAAAGAAAGAAAGAAAGAAAGAAAAAAGGAAGGAAGGAAAAAGAAAGAAAGAAAAAAGAAAGAAAGAGTAAGAAAGAAAG